>CAWUFQ010000388.1:5000-312500 GCA_963921405.1 Cepaea hortensis
AAACTCTAACCTGCATAGTTTGTGGTGACTGCACTAGCCAGGCAGCCGTAATTCTTAAGGCTCAATGATTGACCCCCTTTTCGCCATACACTGCAGTACACCACAAGGTACTATATAGGCAGTAATTGAAAGACAGTGACAATATTATGTTATGTATGTCAGTGGAGCAGTACTAGTAGTGTCACAAACACATGTTGAGTTATTACTAGTAGTTATACAAACAGTTGTTAAGTTAGTATGTATGGGTTAGCATCATCTGGGGTTAGTACAACTGGTACTGAAACACATCAACATCTTGGTGGAGCCATGGCTGAGAGGAACTGTGTTTGATCTAACCATTGGGCCTGGTATTTTTCTCAGAATTGTTGGTACCTAATGATATCATGTGCACCCCTGATCTCTTAGCTTGTGAGATAGGATATCTAGGATACCCAGTCTCCTCTAATAAAGTTGAAAAATGGGTCCCATGTGCAAATTATGCACATTACAAATCTTGCAGCACCCCTCCCCTTGCAGTTGGAACTTCCAAACAGTAGTCTATAGGTATTCCACTGCCCTAGCACAATCTTCAGGAAAGAGAACCTCCCCACAGGTGCCTGGGGTGGAGCATGTCTAGAGGAAGCAGACATGACATAGAAGTATGCTGAAGTGGGACACACTGACCTTTGAGATGCATAAATAGATGTGATGTGAGGCACTCCCCTCAAAAGAGGAATGAAGAAGAAGAGGAAGAAACTACCATTTTTAGACTGTCCTGTGGATACTGCTACTCCAGAGCTAATCTGTATTATTTCAGTCTGTCATATACCTTGAAGACATACAGTTCTATAACTAATGTTGAGTCTATGTAGAATGATAAAACATTAATATAAAATATCTCATCATCATCATCAAGTGCCCTGCCAGCTGGCGTAGGCATTCATGGCTCTCCACAGATCTCGGTCTTTGGTTTTCTGGATCAATTCTGCTGCTGATATTCCTCCGTGCTACCGTCTCAATCCATCCAGCATCATTTCTCTTGGTCTGCCTCTGCCTCTCTTCACCTCGATCTTTCCAGTTGTCACGATGTTCTCCAATGCCTCTCTTCTCATTAGATGACCAAAGAAAGTTGTTTGTCTCTTTCTTATTGTTGTATATAGTGTTCTAGTTTCATTAGCCTGTTTCAGGCAGTCGTCGTTAGTTACTCTGGCAGTCCAAGGAATTCTCAACATTCGTCTCAGAAACCACATCTCTGTTGCTTCTAATTTCTTCTGAATTTATTCATTTTCATTCCAAGATTCACTGCCATACAGCAAAACTGGTTCTACATAGCATTTCAGCACTCTCTTTCTTACATTCAGTGATAGTGACCTGTTGCATAAGATACTCTTCATTTTCTGAAATGCGGCCTTTGCCTGCCCTATTCTGCTCTTAATCTCTGTTATACATCTTCCATCTGATGTTATAAATGTCCCTAGGTATCTAAAATTATCCACTTGGTTAAGAATTTTTCCTTCTTCTTCTTCATCTGCGTTCATCCTGAGTTTTTTTTTCGGACGTGATTGCGTTGTGTCTGTTTACAGCAGAGCTGCATTCTTGCGCTGTTAGGCCGACTTCTGCGGGCATTTGTTGACCGGGTTAACCTTCCCGGGAGAATTTTTCCTTCTATTTCTATGTCACATTTTGGTGTCACCATTTTCTTTTATATCACCATTGTTACTGTTTTCTTGATATTCAAGGAGAGTCCTTTCCTTGCACTCTCTGTTACTACAGTGTCCAACAATTGTTGTAGGTCTGTTGATTTATCTGCCACCAATACTGTGTCATCTGAATAGCGTATATTATTTATATTATAACCTACAACTAGTATTCCTGGCATCTCTTTGATCTCTCTCATTATTACTTCGCTATATAGGGAGAAGAGATCTGGTGACAAGGCACATCGCTGTCTTACTCCTAGCTTTATGTGTTCGTAACTACCCTCTTTATTTCCAATTTTAATTGCTGCTACTTGGTTCCAGTAAATATTCTTTATTATTCTTAAATCTTTCCCATCAATGTTGATATCTTCCAACATTTTAATCAGCTCATCATGTTTTACTTTGTCAAATGCCTTAGTATAATCTATGAAGCATAAATATATGTCTTTCTGTGTCTCTATTGACCTTTATATTAGTTTCTGTAATGTATATATTGCATTGTTTGTGCCCTTTCTCTCTACAAATCCATACTGTTTTTCACTTAATTTCCATTTTTATTTTCTTTCTAGTTCTTCTCATTATGATTCTGAGTAGAAGCTTAGTGATATGGTTTATGAGGTTAATTGTACGAAAATCTTTACATTCAATTGCTCCTGGTCTTTTTTGTATAGCTATAAATACTGATTTCAGCATATCACTGGGTAAATATCCACTGCTGTAAATATCATTTAATATTTTGGTTAATATATCTACTTCAAATTCTCCCAATACTTCTAATTCTTCTATTGTGATTTCATCTGGTCCAGCTGTTTTTCCTTTCTTCATATATTTCATAGCGTCAGCGACTTCTTCTTTTAGAATAGGTGGACCTTCTAAGTTACTTTCTTCTGTTAATTCTTCCCTTTCCCCATCATATAATTCTCTTATATACTCATTTCACCTCTTCATTATGTCACCTTCCTCCAATAATACCTCTCCTGTTTTTGATTTCAAACACCCTGTATTTATTCTTATTTTTCTTTCCATGAGCTCACTGATTTTTCTGTGCATATTTATTGTATCTTTAATGGCATTTAATTCTACTTTCTTTTGCCTTCCAACATTTATCTTTTATTTCTTTATTTATCTTAGCGTATCTTAGCGTATTTTTGTTTGTTATTTTGACTCTGTTTTCTTTTGTCCATCAGCATTAAGATTTCTTCATTCATCCATTTTTTTCTTAGCTGTTTGACTTCTCTCCTGTAATATTTCTTTGCTAGTTTGATGAATGGGGTCCCTTAACATTTCCTATTGTTCATTTATACTCTGTATTTTAGCTATTGCATTGTACCTAGTTTTCACAGTCACTATGTATTGTTCTTGAATTTCTTTATCTACTTTCAGAACTTCTTTATTAAGTCTCATGTTCCTAACCATTTGTTTCCCTCTCTTTAATCTTACTTTTATTTGTCCACATAGTGGTACATGATCACAATTACAGTCGGTGCCAGGCATTGTTTTTACATTAATTAGAGCATTTCTAAATCTTGCATTAATTAGTCAATTTGGTTGCGTATTTTCTGATCAGGGCTTCTCCGTATGTATAGTAATCTTTTATGGTGTTTAAACCACGTGTTTCCAGTTATCATATTATTGATATTTGCCCATTCTATTAGCTTTTCCCCTCTTTCATTTCTTGTACCTAAACCATATTTCCCCACTACATCCTCCATTTTCCCCTTTCCTACTTTTGCATTAAAATCTCCAAGTATTATTTTTATTTCCTGTTATCAAATTTGAGCCATCGCCATTTCTATTTCGTCATAAAAGTGTTGTATTTCGTCATCACTACTGATTGTTGTTGGTGCATATACTTGTATAATATTTATATCTATTGGTTTGCCTTTGATTTTGACCAAAATAACTCTATCTGAAATACACCAGTATCTAATAAGTTACTTGGCTGTTTCTTCGTCAAGTGTTATTCCTACACCTTTTTCATGTGTATCCCCTCCAGAATAAATTATTGTGTGGTTGTCAGCTATAATTTTGCCCGATCCCTTCCATCTCATCTCACTAACGCCTAGTATATTCATATTCATGCTATCCGTTTCTCTTAGAACATTGTTCAACTTTTCCTAGCTCATTTAATGTCCTAACATTCCATGTTCCTACTCTAAATTTATTTATTTTAGTTATGATTTTGCTATCAGTAGCTGGATGATGGTCTGGTGTCACCTGTGGCTCATGACTGTCACTACCAGACGAGGATGCCCTAAGACAGCCATTAACGTCGTTTACTAACTCTGATATGTGTTTTGCCATGAAGTCTTGGGAAGATAATGTGGTGGTTTCCCCTTGCCTTCCACATCCACAAGGTGGTCTTTTACCTCTACCTTTAACAGCCATTTCCGACTGTAAGGACAAGTGAGTGCCCTGCTCTGCTCAGCTGCAGAGTTGTCCACTTATTCCGGTGGATACTCGGTCCCCAGAGCTGTGTTAGCCACACCGTGGTGTGTTTCCATCCTCTACCACATGGAGGTGCAGTTGGGATTTTCCCTTCCTAAAGTTATGGTCTATGACCAAAGCTCCCCAGTACTTTTTAGAATAGAATAAAATATCTACATAGTTATTTTGAAAATACTTGTAAAGTCACCATGACTTATCTGAGGTGTTTGGTGTCGGACATGCAGGCTATTCTGGCTCTTATTTTTCAAGGGGAAAGGAAATCTTGAGTTAGTTTTACAGTATATGTGCTAAGTCATTTGTGAAATGTTATACTTACCTACTCAAGTGTTAAATGTATTTAATTATAGCACAGATCATATATATCAAGTGTTCTCATCATGCTTCTTATAGTGTCCCGCCAGTTCTCATTTATCTCTGTGGGGACTCCCTCATCACCCAATCACAACTCAAAGCCACAGTTAGCGGCACAGTACATGACCTCCAGTACCGTTTGTTTAACAAAACTAGTGACCAGTGCCTAGCCAACTTCCCTGCGGAAGTTATGAAGTTTTCGATTCTATGTAGACTGAACACCAAGAAGAAAGGTGTGCATTTGTATGTAGGTATGCACAGGAGACCAGGAGGTTTTGGCTGAGTAGATAAGATTTGACAGCCCAAAAACGTTTGAGAACTAGTAATGACATATTTAAAAAACATAAAAGAGATTAACATATCCAGTAAAAGATAATTGTGTTTCTATAATTAATTTTTTAATCAAACCACCATGTCTAGACTACACACATGACACACTGTCTGTGGGCACCCCTGTATCATCTTAACGTGCCGTATACGTGATTTTGTTTATATGACAAAGGCCTCCAAACTCCAAAGCAGTCTGTTCCCTCTACCACAAGACTCATCACCAGTTTTGTCTGTGAGACGCTACATTAGAAACTGTGTTCTGAGGTAAAAAGCAAGATCTATTTCAGACAGCAAATGTTACCTGGAAAACAAATTTTTTCAAGTTGCAGGCTCAAATCTATAGAGTGCTGGAGAAAAAAAAGGGAGGGAGGGGGGGGGGGAGAGAGAGAGAAGGATGAAAAAGATAAGTTTTGTTTGTAACCAAGGATTGTGTAAATAGAATAAGATTATTTAAAAATCATTATTTATAAATGTTTCATTGTCATATGCCATGCCAATGAGCCTACATGTTGTGGTTTCCCATCTCACATGATCACCATAATTTTAAATAGCCACAGCATAATATGAGGGTAAGTTAATAAGTAAGTCATAAATGGCTGTTGAAAAATAACTAACTATGATACCAACTTGAAACCAGTTTATGTTTATACATACATTGTCACTTTATTTCTCAACATAATTTCCACCAACATTGATGCACTTATCCCATCGTTTTATCAGTCCTCCCAAACCGGCTGCATAGAACTGTGTGCTCTGTTTTCTAAACCACGTTTTCACTTCACATTCAACTTCGGCATCATTCGCGAAATGTCTCCCGCCAAGGTGGACTTAGTCTCTAGCAATTTTCCCGTAGAGCGGTGCATAGTTGGGTAGAAAAAGTTATGAGGGTTAGTCAATAAGTAAGTTAGACAGTTCTGTGGGATAGCCGGTAAATGAAAACAGGGCACACAGATTTATGTAGCCGGTTTGGGAGGACTGATAAAACGATGTTGGTGGAAATTATGTTGAGAAATAAAGGGACAATGTATGTATAAAAATAAAGTTGTTTCAAGCTGTTATAATAGTTATTAATTTTTCTACAGCCATTTATGAATTACTCATTAACTTACCCTTGTATATAAGTCTTAACTTAGAAATGATATTTCGGGAGGGGTATGTCCCATGGAGAAATACAATGATGGCTCATAACACCACATACACAATGCGATGTGGAGCCTTGTGTTCTACATTGAGACCCTAAGGTTATATCAAGCAGAAAGTGAAGGTTTTATTCATAAATTCTCTTGCATTTCATATCTGTTATTTATCAGTGATATTTAGTCTTTTAATCACTGTTGCTGCCACATAGTAATCTATGTAACTAACTTTCAACTGTAATATGTATCAGTTGGTGAGCATGATGTAAACAACATGCATTATGCTGGCGATAGAGTTTTGATCGCTGAAAGTGAAACAGTTATAAGAAATGAAAAATATAATTGCCAACAGAAATTACAAACACAGGGTTAATTTACAAAGTCACTTAAAAGCCGACAGTGTCAACTTCATTGCACCGGTGTTTTATCCCATATGGTTTGGTCTCTTTCCGCAGTGCGGAAAAGCACGAACTCCGTAGCTCTAGCGACGGCCCACAGGAGTCTCCGAAAAATTTCACTCGTGAACTGAAGGACATGGCCCGGAATCGAACCCACAACCTTCGGAGCCCTAGTCAAACGGCTTGACCACTTCGCCACACAGAGACTCCTGTTAATTTGAATAATAAAAGCAAATAATGGTTACTACAAATAAAAATAGTATATCCAAATGCAACATCAAAGTGAAATGAATAAATCGGAAACAAGTCAGTGTATTTACATAGGTAAAGAAAAACATTCTTGAAAGCTATATTGAGCCAGACCTCATGTAGGGAAGTCAACCATGGATTAGGAGACATGTCAGGGTTTATTTGAAAGTTGCAGAGATATCGTTTTATTGAAGATTGATGAGAACACCATGGATAGATACAAAGATGAGAACACCATGGATAGATACAAAGACCAATCAAGATTTCCTGAAACAATTAACTCCCAAAGAGAACTGGGTACTCACTTCAGAAGAAGGCCGTCCACAATTTGATGGCATGTCACGAGAAGGAAAAACTTGAAGGTCGTCAATCGTCACAATGGAAAATGTGAAGGGGAGGAGACAGAGGGGAAGTCAAAGAGAAAAGAAAGATGTTAGACAGTCAGGCATCATGCCTGGGAAAATCAGAAATGATTGGCAGCAGAAGAAACCGAAGGCTGTTAACAGACATGATTACCAACACCACACGGCATGGTCTAAATTATGCATTATTTATATATATATATATATATATATATATATATATATATATATATATATATATATAGAGAGAGAGAGAGAGAGAGAGAGAGTTTATGTACACTAAATAGGCACATTTATATAATAGATATATGTTGCTTATCGACGTGTAATAAATAAACAATAAACTAACCAGTACGGACATGTATTTTGTGTTATTTTGTTTATCTTTGTTGCCAATCATAATGTAAAATACATATTATTAAAATACGGTTAGTTGTACTGTTATGCATCTCAGATAATTCTCTTGAGCCATACTTGCATATCTTGGAAATAGTTAGCCAGCCTTTCCCTCACATAGTGAGATGATGAGTGCAGGTATCGAACGAGTGTTCGGCCTCACTCGTAACGTTATCAGCACATTTCATTATAAACTTCAATAACGTGTCTCATGCACATGCATGCCCACACACACACAGCACACACTTTTTATTTACCATGTAGAACCTGCTATAACAGGTCTGTGACGTGATAAGGCAATTATATTTTATAGGCCTGCATGCTCAGAGAAATAGGTGGCCAGACTTTCCCTCACTTTAGCGGACAACAAAAGCAGGCACAGGACCCTTATCTGAATGTGCACATCCCTTTATCTCTAACATATCCATAGCCAGAATGTAGATTTGAAAACCCAATTTAACAGTAGTGAGATGTGGCTTGCTGACCAGAATATCTGATTAGATGGGTGGAAAACTAAGATAGCTTATCAAATCCATGGCTGTTAGTTTCGCGGTCATCCAGCCAGTCCCCTGACTAGCCAAAAAGATATTAATCTAGTGAATAGCAAACCCCTGGTAGAGTTGTTCCAGAACACCTGCAATATTCACAAGTACCTAGAGAGTACTGTCGGGATGACAGTTAACGTTATTTGGGAGTGCGAGTGGCAAATTATTTTTAAAAATCAGATCCAACCATCAAATGTTTCCTGCGGGAAGCATTTACACCCTCAACACTTCCCTGGGGTTCGTTAATTGAACTCACCGAAATGGACAGATTCACTCTACTTGTTCCTTAGTGCATATTCACTCTCTGTGGTTGTTAGATCACACCTACAAGAAAAAATCTATAGAGTGTATAATACATGGTTTCCCTCCAAGTTTTGTTCCACCCATAGAACTTATGTAACGAAGTCAACTCAACTGATAACTCATAACATGAGTGGAGTCTGGCGGGTGATCTTTACAAATATACTTTATTCATGTTGATGACCGCTGGAATTAGTGTGGCACCCTTCCTGCTCGGTATCTTGATGGTAACTGCCCTTTGACAACAAACCACGTCACGAATTGAGCATCTCTCCTCTCATTCGACCCCGATGCTCAATCGTGCTGTAGTATTTCCCACCTAAACACTACCAAAACCCCTTCCTCTGTTACACCTCCCTATGTTTACTAAAGAATTTTTCCTCTAAAGGAAAAATTCTTTACTCCCAACTCTCTTAATCTATTCCCTCTTTTTCCTTAACTCCCACATTTCTTCTAATCTTCCCCAAACCAACTCAAATTTGGAGCAAATATTATATTATTTAACCCTTCTCCCTGTCGTATTTTCAATCTAGTACCCTACTATAAACCCTTCATAACATAATAACTCATATCATAATAACATTGAAAACTCAACTTAACAAGTATATACAATACGTCATAACACACATGGTTGAAATAACCCCTCCTCGTCTTCATATCAAAACTCAAACACTGTACCTTTCTGGTACCAACTCCCCATTGTCTTCAACAACACTACCAATTCACTACTTTCAACCTGTAATCACTCTCACACAATAGAAAGACAAAGAATCGGTGGCCACCGGTATTCAAAAGAAGCAGTAGAACTCTTCCACACAAAGACCACACTCAGCTAAATCACACACCCCCTTTACCAAACCACACTCCTTTACCCTCCTATGTCATTTGAGACTTTATGTAATAAAGTCTAAAATAATTATATATCCTACAATACCACTCATTATGGTAAACGTTTACTCTTCTATCTACAGCATCAAAAAACAATTGTCTATATATTACAGACACTACCAATTTTATAAGTTTGAACCTTACCTCAATGTAATGTTAACCACAAAACACGTCCCGAGGACACAATTAAAAATCAAGATCTGTTCCAATACAGATCACCTCACATAATATACCTCTCTTGCCCCCTTACTGTCCATTTATTATGGGCACAACTACTCAAATCTCCCTTCATGCCGTTATCAACAGCAACAATATCCTACCCCTGCCTTTAACTTTATCCCAGTCCATATATTACGGACTCTCAAACACCCTATGTCATTATGTCTCGACTACACACTTACACCCCTTTATTATTGTACTGTTATGCACAGTGTCTAATCAAACATGGATTCAATTCATGTTTAATTATTTGTCTGGGTCAACCCGTTACCCACTTCTTCTTCTTCAATCCCATGGCTCTTTTAAACCCCATGGAGGCTATGTTCAAAACTTGTATATTAACCCCATTGCTATATTCATTAATCTTTTCTTTAATTAATGCTCCCTTATATGGCTTCTAATCCATATATTTCCAATCAATGCTGACTTTAGTGTAACTCTAAACTTTCCCATAACCATCCCCGGTATATGTTTCCAGTACTTCATAACCATCTCAACCTCTCTATGCTGATTATCACAGCAACCTTGCTAGTAGCATATACATCAACTTGTTATTCACAAGGAGAATATGTCTCTCTTTTAGTCCCCAGTAGTTTATTACTACATTCTGAACGAAGGATCCCAAATAAATGTCTCTCTTCTAGTCCCCAGTAGTTTATTACTACATTCTGAACGAAGGATCCCAAATAAATGTCTCTCTTCTAGTCCCCAGTAGTTTATTACTATTTTCTGAACGAAGGACTAAAATAAAGCCCCATGTATTGTCTTTATTCTAGACAAAACCATGTAGATTAAACTTAACCTAACTAATTTCCATTTAACATCCAAAACAGCGAAATAAAATCACCACAGAACATCATACCCCCCCCCCCCCCCCAAAAAAAAATCTTTTTACATCATTTATGTTTCCCCACATATTAATTAAAGAACTCATTCAAAGAAAAATATATATTAAAATAATACAACATACATCCTAACCTATTGTTAGTTAATACTACTGGTCTCTTTTAGGGACCAATAGTTTGTACGTAAAAGTCTAAGAACACCACAATCCTATTCTAAACAGAGACAACAACAATCATTTTATAGAACCAAATCAAGAAAAAAAACATATCATATACGAGGTATTACAAACTTAGACTCAATAAACCCAGTGTCTTCTCGCTTAAGAGAAGGTTTGCAAACAAATTATAATTCACACAGAATTAACCACTTAAAGTGATCAAGCAACACGTACCTATTCACACACATCATGCCTATTTTGTTATAAAACAAAACAACTCAATGCCAAGCATGAATGCCAAAATATATATACACATATATATATATACATATCTGCAGACTAACATATCGCGGAACAATACTTGTTCCCCTCAACCAAAATCACCACTCCACAATTGACCGTTCCAGTTTCTGGAAGTCAAACATTGATTATCTCCCCTTACAATATTTTACAAAACTAACTCCTTACACATCCCATTATTTGGAATTCAATCACTGTAAACTACAGGTCAACTCATTTCACCTATTATTATCTCAATGTTATCTCAAAGTACCAGTGGTCATCTATCCAGTAATATCCTGTGACCTGGCACACCAATTGTTTCCCTTGGATTTATTCCAAGTATTTCTACAACTAACTATTATTATTACCGTTAACTACGGTATCTCTAGCCTCTTACGTCCAATAAAACTTTGTCTCTCACCAACAAAACCAACTCTACTTTTTAAGTTTCTCGTCTATCCGACGCAATTAACTAATCACATCATTACTTTCCAATATCTCACCACGACTACTCTAAGCTAATCCTCAGGTCTCTCCTAGCACTCTTGTATTGTGACGATAATCAAACTGGTCACCCTTATCGGAACACATTCTCCAACATTCATTTAACTAACCTTGTTTACTTCTGTACCTTTCACTCCTTTTCCTATTTATCGGGACTCTTCCAGAACAGCAACCCACTCCACTTATACTTGACAGCAGACCTCACTTTTCTCATTTCTCAGTGTTAGGCATTCTTGCTTCGACACATCCCTGTTAACAATACTAAACATATTTTATGAAACATCATTCAGAATGTTAACTCTGTTTCCGTCAACTTGTCACAGAACTTCCCTAACTTTTTTTTCAACGTCAGATATTCTAACGAAACGACATCCCAATTCTCTAATCATGTTCTCTCTATCTCTCAATTTTCGCATACTCTATTTTCATTTATCAACCAGTCTTCGTATATTCACACGGACAATGATACACAACCTCTCTCTCATTTTACTACTACTCTCGCATCGCGACAACCTAACGTGTCCATACTATTACTTCAAAAAAAATTACTTTAGACGCCAATTCAACATTCCAGCAATCACTCACCACAATCTAAGCGTATCGACCTCCTCTACACACCTTGACACAAGATATATCAGCGCACTATTATATTTTATCTATGTACTTCGCTTAGGCGAGATCACGAAACCTCACTCCTAGTTCACTCATCGCGACGAACACCTGTTTGTCTAGAACTATACTCACGTACGAACTAAACACCTCGTACATGCATGCTGTACTTAACACTTGCCAACAGCCTATCCATCCTCGACGCACATATGTTTGTCTACATTTTTACCGCTACAAGAACAACTGATTATCAGACAAACTACTTCAACACTCAACAGGACTTTCACAATTCACTTGTTTACTTATTTCTACTTTTCTCACTCATCCTCTTATAACCAATTTCACTCCGACGAGCTACTAACCTCGTAACTATCATTCTATACTTCTCCACACAACAAGTTTCTCATATTTAATCAGCTCTTCCTTCTCCGCAAGCATGACGTAATTACTTCATCCGTCTCACCAAGAACTCGTATTCTTCAATTATCAACTTCTACAGTCTTTTACTCTTAATATTCTCACGTTCAACTGACTATTTCACACATAATATCTAATTCCTCCTCAATCTGTATCTCTTCACTAGACACTCTCGGCCCAGCCGTAAACAACACCACACCTACTTCTCAATCTACCAAACAAAACTATCTCAGACTTCATGTCACAGCTCTGAGTCGAACCATCCATTCTTATTCTATCCCTCTCTCTACTAATTATGTGCTGAATCTACTCTACTTTAACTACTCCATTTATACATCACTCAACGTGACTAACTCTCTGTATCTATTCATTTTGGACAAAGGACTATTTTAATTTCTACTCTTCCTACATCGTCACTAAACACAATATATTCTAATTCTGTATTACGTATCCACGTAAAATCTCATTTGCCGTAACTCTCAACAACACCATCGCCCCCCTGTACCATGCGATGCCACACCAAACAATTTCATTTGTCTATTTTAGACAGCTCATATATCTATGTGCTCAAACCGCAATTCTTTCAAAACAATTCCATTTTCCTTCCTCACCCCAAATAATTTTAACACCCATAGAGCGCATCGAAACCAAATATTTCGTCGTCTCTTAGTACTGACGTTCGTCTCGTTTCAACTATACCATCATCACTATCCGTTGTTAACCTGTTATTAAAGTACTCTGGTCTTAAGGTCATAAGGTCTTCTATTTTTCTTAAGTCGCTTTCTGTCGTTGAATAAATTCCCGCTATCTGTCTACTATTCTTCTTCTTCTTAAATGAATTCTTTCCTTTATTACTTTCATTTGCGTTGGTCTGCTCACTGTTTCCTGTCAACCTTATATAACGTTTATATCTCCCCATCTCGTCTTCAGATGACACACTGATAACAGTTCCTTCATCAGACTCATAATAATTCTCATAATAATTTACTGCAGATACGTTGACCCTATTCCCATAGTCACCTTTAGAACCTCTGTCTTTCTTTCTCTTTCTTGGTATTCGTCTCTTAGTTTTCCCTACTTTCTTGTCATGTAAACTAGTATCTATAGTATCTAGTTCTCTAGAGTCACTAACTAAAACTCTGTCCGTCTGTCCACTAGCAACTACACCGTACGAGGGAACATTACGCTTCAAGTCAGGATCTGTTCGTAGTGTAACTCTCTCACTCTTCGACCCACCAGTATTTATATCTGTTTCAGAATCACTATAACATGTGGAAATATCTTCTTCGTAATCTGAACTCCGACAGCTAATATTCCTACACCATTTGGGAATTAGTTTCATGTCTATACTTGAGGAACTTGAGATGTCAGTACCTCTATTAACTATCATACTGCTATTTCCTCTTTCAATACCTCTCCTCTTTGGCTTCTTTTCATCCTTGGTTTTCGTCTGTCTATCTTTCTTAACTTCAACCTTGACTCCTTTTTCTAATTTCACCTGAGGTGTTTTCACAATTTCCACCGTCTTAATAGTCTGCGTTCCCCTTACTATTTTCCTAGTTGGTTGCACTTGGGTATTTTTCTCTACAATATCTACCTGAGTCTGTGTACTATTTTCTATCGTATTACCTGCCTGCGTCTGTGTCTCTCGGTTTATTTTTTTTCACTAATACCATCGTTTTCTTTTCCTGTCCACTAGTCACATTCGCAACCATTTTAGGACTAGTTTGTATTTTATTTACCTGTTCTACTCTGTCTCTTACACCTGAGTTTAGATACTGTCTTTGTCTTTTTTCAAACCATTCGTCACGTCTTTTTCTAGCGCTTACAGTATAGGATGGCCAACTCCTAGAACAGTCTCTCTCATGTCCATTTCTGTATCCCTGATCATTATACCAGCTCCTAACCCTAGTCATCTTTGGATTAAGGTAAATGTTTCTACACTGCCCTCTATTTTCATTAAGTAGTGGCTGTCCTCGGCTATTCTTGTTGTTCCTTTTTATCTCATTACTTCCTACATTATTTGTTTTTCTCTGTAACCAGTGTACGAAACATTCCACCTCGCTGACTGCCACCTTTAACTCTCCTAACCATGCAGTCACGCGTCCTAAGTCTCTGCTCAGGTGCATTTTCACTCTTTATGCTATCTCAGCCTAAAAACAATAGCTGGAAAAAAAACTCAGCTGGAATAATTCTCTACTGTGCCGTGATGAATCTGTTATGCTGAAATGTACTTAAACAGAGCAAGCAAACAACTTCACAATCGTAATTTCCTAATTTAAGAAACACAAATCAAATCACTTATTTCTTAAGAATAGTTCAATCAGTTACCAGGTTTATAAATTTACGTACTTCTGTTTCTCGATCCCAGCACGAGGTATTTTCCTAGACTCGCCGTCAGATTACACTCAACGCTGTAGTAGTTGAACCCAATCGCGCCTCAGACAGTTCGTTCGCTCTTCTCAGGTTACTCAAACACTAGGATTCTGCGTCAGCTGAAATTCAGTCGCGGAGTTCAGGTAGCGGAGTTCAGGTAGTCTGTCTCCTCTCCCAGGTAACTTCGTCTCTTGGGATGCCTGGATAAACTTCAACCCATGGTAGGGTCCCGACCAGTCTTCTGGCTTCTGACTTCGCCCCGGGTGGGGTACCTCATCGATGTCTTGAGATAGCGAGCGGCTCTCAACTGCAGTGGAGCCCCGAGATAGTCTGACTCGTCAACAAAACATTAGGCAATCCATGAAGTAATGCCTTATTTACTTGCTGTCTCGATCTTCTTTTTTTTCCAGTTGTTAGCGTTCAGAACGAAACCTATTAACTTTGAGGCTGAACTCCTGCTTGCTCGAGATATCGGTTAGACGGCTTGACCTTCAGGACAACTTCTGACACGTCCGTTAGATGAACGGATAAGAGGAATCGCCAAGTATGGTGTCCACAGTTGACGCTCGCCGGTTTGATAACGATCTCAGGTGTCGCAATTCGTTATGGCCAGTGAAACTTTTCTCCTGACGGCAGCAAAATTTTGACAGCCAGCAGCAGTCTTGAAAAAGAGTTACAGACGACCACCCCTGGGCGGGCTTTTGGTCGCTGTATTTTTCGCTGATACGTTATTGGCCATTTTTTTTTTCTTTCACTGCGTCTTGTTACATTCAATGGTTGTTCAAAATGGTGCCGAAATTATTTCTGGCGACTGAGACAAACGGAGCACGGATCATCTTCTTAGTTTTTGGCCTCCGCGATGTTATACGGCATGACTTCTCGTTACACCAGGCTCGAATCCTGTGTCGTGGGCACCATTTCACTTATGTAATGAAGTCAACTCAACTGATAACTCATAACATGAGTGGAGTCTGGCGGGTGATCTTTACAAATATACTTTATTCATGTTGATGACCGCTGGAATTAGTGTGGCACCCTTCCTGCTCGGTATCTTGATGGTAACTGCCCTTTGACAACAAACCACGTCACGAATTGAGCATCTCTCCTCTCATTCGACCCCGATGCTCAATCGTGCTGTAGTATTTCCCACCTAAACACTACCAAAACCCCTTCCTCTGTTACACTACCCCTAGTACTACTACATGTCAGGCCTGTCAGGACATCAAAGCTTACGAAAATAGAACCTCAGGCCTTTTTTAAACTAGAGTATGAATGGGAGTGGATAATGTCACTGGGTATTAGAACTTATCATTGTTTTGGTTCCTGCACAAAGACCAGTACCAAAGGCCTGACTAAGAACCACAATTTATTCGACTAGGAAAAATGTTTTGACTGTCCTCACAACTCACAAAGGGGGGGGGGGGGGGGAGGGAATGAGGCTTTAAGACCCATGGGACAGATTATATACATATGAACAACACCGAACATCATTATCTGACTTTTATATAAAACGTCAAGTCCAGCATGATAATGATAATGTCACCACAACACCTCTCATCATATAAATTTAATATTCAATGGCATTTTTGTATTGTTTGTTTACATATCTTTCCTTCTGTATATATGTTTTCCCTTTATTGAAATTGTCTTTTTTTAAAGTATTTTTTTTTCTTTGCTCGGTTGTTTGTTTGTTAGTTATTTCAGTGTTTTATATTGTACAACTTTTACTTTTTACTCCATCTTACTTACGCCATGGTCCAGCCAGAAAATCAAATCAATAAAATTACAGATTTTAAATTGTAAACTGGGTGCAAAATTGATAATCAGTTGATTTATATATATAAGGAATGTCCTCCGCCTCCTCCACAAAAATACGTTGGATAGGACTACCTTCTTACCTTAGTATCACTTAATTATCCATATTGCAAATTAACATCTGTGTATCCCGTCGGTTTTTACTTTTACATCTTGACATCGTTCATTTTGTTATCGATAATCCTTTTCACACAAGATAGTTTTATTCTGCCTGACCGTAATTTCTCTGTACGGAGTGACTATACACAAAATTTTGTGAATAGTACGAACCGCTGTACACAATAATTTCCTTTCTCTGTATACTGCAAGATTTGTCAGATTCGTCGTTGGATCAACATCGCGGCACACGGTTTTAACCCATAAGTGCTCCGTTTTCCTCCTAACTCAAACCTGAGTCTGGAAAAACTAAGCTCAATGCACGAACTCGTTGCATCAGCGAGGATCCTGAAATACTTTGGGTAGATTTTTAACTCGAAATTTTGCCCGGGCAGCGCCGTTAGGCTACTCTTTTTCGATTTCCATCTGCCAAGGGATTTTTTTACGTGTGCAACAATACACACTGGCGTCCGATCTCACTACCCAGAGACCAGGGGAAATTTTATTACTGGAAGTCCAGGTGGATTTTTTAAATAAATGCCGGTCCTTACCGGGGCCTGAACCCGGGACCTCCAGCACTCGAGGCGGACACCATACCTCGAGACCACTCAGCCCCTGTATACTGCAAGTCAGCCCCTGCGGTTTGTGGTTTGTTGTGCCTTGTACTAATATTAAACATCTTAGTTAAAACATGTACCAGTCAGCTTTTCGTGCCTTTTATTGTATGATGGAACAGCTGTAAATAAATATATCTGCTTTCAATATATAAAAACAAATAAACTTTGAGCTTCATTTTCTCTGCAAACTATGTTAACGGGGTCATTAATTTAAAAAGATCACGTTTGTGGGTCAAAAGTAAAGGACCTTTGTATATACCCTATGCGCTTAAAAAGTCGTTTTTTTTGCTTAAAAGTCGACAGGGTCGACTTCATTGCACCGGGTTTTATCCCATAAGGCTCGGTGTCAACAACTCATGTTTCAGGCATCATCGGATTACTTCTCCCACACCCTACAAGAAACTTGCAAGTCGTGTGCGAGGAATGAAATGGTACATTTTATTGCCGTTGGCTCTTTACAATTGCAAAAACAGTCGCTATCTAATCACACATAAAGTCACAATATTCTCTACCACTAGTTTTCATAAACCCTACAGCTAATCTCTATCTACTAGGCTATATGAAAACACATATCTATTCTATACGATGTGAACACTACAGAGTCAGTCCCCAGTCTGACTTGCTTCACTCGCGTCGCTACACGCCACGCGGAAGGACCTTCATACGCCCTTCGGCTCTTTGCGTGCTAGGTCAGTTAGCACGCTTCTATTAGCTGGCTTTGGTTTGAGTGCTAATCGTTGCTATCACGCAGGCGTGATTCTGTCGTGACCAGTAGTGCTAACTATCTGGTCAACGCCTTCGTGTGAGGACTAGTTAATAGTCCCCCTTTTCTATCATCTATCCTGCCCTGATCCCGGGCACTCTGTTCCCTCTACTCAATCTGAGGTTGACCCCACGTCCCGGTGGTGTTCTATCATGAGGCAGGCTTCCTGCCTCCTCCTTCAGTCTTTGACACTCGGTCTCTTTCCGCAGCACGGAAAGCGTTGCACAAAGCACGAACTCCGTAGCCTTTAGCGACGACCCACAGGAGTCTCCGAAACATTTAACTCGTAAACCGAAGGGTGCGGCCCGGAATCGAACCCACAACCTTCGGAGCACGAGTCAAACGGCTTGACCACTTAGCCACAAAGACTCGCATTGGGCATATGACGATAGACCATATTTGTATAGACCAATCGGCACTTACCGGGCTCCCTGGCGAAGGTGTTAAGGACGCAGTTCGTAATCCCGTATATTCACGTATGACAACAGCTGCGCGAGGTTCGGTAGCGGATCGCGTCGCGTTGGTTTCTTACAGAAAGGTATGTAAGCCGGTTGTTCAGAAAGCAATGGCAAACAACTGGATGTAAAACTTGCCAAGACATAAACAGCAGCTGAAACATGCTGGTGTTGACTGCAATGTCCTGTAAATAGGATATGCAAAACAAACATTAAAAAAATTTAAAAAATTGGCACTTAGCCGCTCTCCCCGGCGAAAAGGTTAAGGACGCTGTTTGTAATCCTGTATACCCACGTACGAAACACAGCTGCGCGAGATTTAGCAGCGGCTCGCGTCGCGTTGGTTTCTTACAAATAGCTATGTGAGCCGGTCATTCAGAAAGCAATGGCAAACTACTGAACGTAAAACGTGCCAAGACATCAACAGCAGTTGAAAAATGTTAGTGTTGACTGCAGTGTCAGTTGGATCCGCGGGAGTGAGAACAACATCTGTAGAAAATTTCATCTCAATCGGATGGACCGTTCAGGAACACATAAAGGGCAAACAAACATTCTCTTATATATATATATATATATTTTCAAAACGATTCTTTCCCGTAGTAAGAATTTGGGTACTTTATTGTTAATTCACCTCAAACATAACCAAAAAAAATATCTTTCAGGGCCGCATTAGCATCGATCCAGCAATAACTTCCGGTTAAGTGTTCCGCGGACTGCTGGACCGATCGATGGATGCTTTGTTAGTTTTTGGGCCCGCAGGGCCCTCACTGCCGTCAGAGTACTTCGACGACAGTGAGGGCCCTATGGCCCCCAAAAATCCAACGACAGTGAGGGTCCTAAGGGCCCAAAAACTAACAAAACATACACCGATCGGTCCAGCAATCCACCGAACACTTAACCGGATATATTGCTGGACCAATGCACATGAGGCCCTGAAAGGGATGTTTTATGTTTGGGGTGAATTAACAGTAAAGTACCAGAGTTTGAATAATGAAGACACAAACAATAGATTGAACGATTTTTGCCTGGCATATTTCGCTTCATTTCGTCAGGTATATACTGCAGAATTCACACAACATAAAGTAAAACAACTAGATACATCCTTCAAGCTGAAATATACACATGTTCGCACAGTAATGTCAACTGTATACCACGGTAATTTTAAACTGACTAACATGTCTTTCTATTTGCACATAACTGCCCTACGTAGATTAATCATGATAGCTTCTGAAAACGTTAACAATCGACTCTGCTGTGTATTAAACAACACGCGAAACGCATTGGCTTATCAACGACATGAGAGGTTTCCAAAACGCGCAGTGCAGTCGTTGACGCAAGAGGTTTGTGATGTGTCAGCCTGGCCAGACTCCCATCACCTGTGTGTAATATCGTTTCAATCCAATTAGGTTGTTCAACTGCCGCTCTGTTCTGCCGATGTAGGTAGACTTGCACCTGCATGTGAATTGGTAAATGCAATTGGATTTGGTGTGCAGAGGGAAGTGTAAAATATCTGTACTAGATTGTCGATTGCGATTTCTTAAGGAATGCTTAACTGAAATATTTCCTCGCCGGTATTTCAGATCTCTGAGAGTCGATATAATATGTCCAACAAGACAAAAACCTGAGACGACTGACAAAAAAACCAGATAGAAGAAAACCAGTCCAAGCTGAGGTTTCAAGCGCGCACACAGTTCTGCGTCACCAAAGAATTGAGCGTGTACAGCTACTTGAAGTTCACTAAATTCTGCACAGAAACAGTGTACAATGTGAAAATGACAGAGAATGCTCACATTAGCAAATCACTGTGGAAAAAAACAAACTCATCTACTGTCGATAGTACGAGGATTTAAGGCTGCATGGCTAGTGCAGTCGCGGCGAACTGTGCAGATTAGAATGTTCCTGTTGCTCCCGACAGAAAACAATTCACACCTTACAGTGGATTCGAACCCGGGTCTCCCAAAGGAGAACCCGGCGTTCTTAGCCACTCGCAAGCGACTCATCCGCAAATCAATGCGAACTGAAAAGATAACAACATCAGTACTAGACAACCTAGAGAAATATGTGAGGAAATTATCATCGTACGTACTAAACAATATTGAAACTGAGGCCTTTGTATACGCATTAAAATTCTGCATACAGCCCAAACAAATCAACAGTATTGAGTCGCAAGCACAGTTTAAAAAGTTGTTTGATCATGTCTCTAAGTTATCACCTACTTCTGCTGAGTCGGTCGGGTGGCTGAAGGCCAAACTGATAAATTTAGAACACCAGTATCGAACAACACCCTCTAAACAGACATGTTCGCTAACCAACGAACACCTTACTGCATTAAAAGCAATAAAGATTAACAAAACTCTCGTGATACTGAAACCAGACAAATCGTGAGGTGCAGCATTGATGGATATGTCAGACTGCCAGAGTAAACTGGAAGATATATTATCACATGAATCTAAATTCAGGTTAGATTGAAAAGAAAGTAAACAAGTCGGGGGACCTGGATGCAAAAATGAGGAAAGAGATCCATTAACTTGTGAATGAGGGACTCATCAGTGAGGCCACTGCAAAAATGCTCACACCACGTGGCTCCTAATCTTATCAAACGTACTGTCTACCCAAACTTCACAAGCCAGGAATCCCGCTAATACCTATCCTTTCCATGGTTAACTCTGCACAACACCGAATGGCGAGATGGCTAGCCGAAATTTTTAAACCAGTAGGCCCTACGGCAGTCATTCGATCCAAAAATACTCAGAGATACATTCGAACTGGTGGAATTATTGGATACTATGGGCATAGATAATAAACACATGGCATCCATGGGTATAGCCTCCTTATTCACCAACGTCTCATTAGACGAAACAGTGAAAATAATAAGTGAACGCATGAAAGACTAACAATTAAATATAGGCATACCAACATCTATTCTGGAGAGGCTATTATTACTATGTACCGCCAGCATCAAATAAAATTTCTAAAAAATTCATAACGCCAAATTGAAGTGGCCAAGGGGAGTCCTATTCTAGCGGACATCTTCATGGCACATTTAGAAGAAAAGAGATCATCAGCCATTACAAACTTGGTCTGCTACCATCGTAACGTGGGCGATATATTAATTATCACCACAGACGAGCTACAAGCTATATCGTTACAGGCCATAATGTAACAGACGCATGAAAACATCTCTCTGTCTATGAAGCACGAATACAATGAAGCGTTGCCATTCCTAGATATCCCAATGAGACGCTTAGCCTACGGGTCAAGGTGGAGTACCCGTTTATCCCCCCGATCAGAGTTACGTGAAGCCATTTGTGCAGGTGATGGATGAAGTTGAAGAGCAGCCAACAGATAGTTGTACGTTATGGTCTCCAGCTTCACGACGGTAGGCAGAGGATCTATTGGGGGGGGGGGGTGGGGGGTGAGGTGGACCAGTATGGTCACTGCTAGGAAGGAAATCAATGGCAAACTACCTTCTTTACAGATGCCAAGAATATCATGTACTGCAATCTCATCGATAATCAGAGTAACGGCGTAAATGGGTGCTCCATAGGAGCAGCCTCGCCCGGTAGGGGTAGTCATGTGCACCAGGTGGCTCGAGACCGTCATCAGGCGACTAAGTGCAAAAGAGTATCAAAATTGAAAGTAGGAACTTGGAATGTAAGAACTATGAGTGGGGATGGAAAATTTGATAACATTAAGAATGAAATGAACAGACTAAATATTAACCTGCTAGATATATGTGAGACCAGTTGGACAGGAATGGGCATATATATATATTTCATATGCGGTGTTTGCGAATAATTCTTGGTATTATGTGGCAAGACAAAATCGCAAATAGTGAAGTATTGGAAAGATCAGGTTATGTGACGGTTTATTCTTTGCTCAGTCTTCGTAGACTTAGATGGATAGGACATATTAGGAGGATGGATGATGGTAGAATACCAAAGGACATCTTTTTTTTTTTGGTGAATTACAGATGGGTAAGAGATCTCAGGGTCGGCCTCTACTACGATACAAAGATGTGTGTAAGCTGGACATGATTGATACAGGCATTGATAATGCACATTGGGAGCAAGTCGCCGCTGAACGTGTTGCATGGAGGGCAACTATCAGAATTGAATAAAGACAAAGGATAAAATTATTGCAGATACGTCACACGCCGAGCGTGTGAGACGTAAGATGGTGCATGATGGTGGAAATGACCACGTGTTCACATGCACCCACTGTAGACGAACATTTACAGCGCAAATTGGCCTTATCAGTCATTCGCTACCGCCATGGATAAAAGTTATTATGCCTTTTTGAAGCACAAACTATCGTCTGTCAAGACGGCAAGGTGCCAATGATGGTAGTGGTTATGATGATGATGATGCATTAAGAAAAAAAGAATACAAATTCTGCAAGAAGTATCAAATCAATAGTGGCACAAATAAAACAGAAAACTTCCGATCGTCAGAAAAATTTCCCCTTACCAAGATTGTTTCGCTTTTTTTTTTTCTTTTGTACTCTTTTCACTTGCACCATTACCTCAAAGTGGCTTTCTTTTCTTGTATCTCTGTACAGTGTAAACCATCTTAAAGAGAATTATTTACCGCTGGCTGTGTGAACCTACACTGTCTCCGCCAACCTGCTATTGCTAAGCAGATGCAGTGTGCCCGGTGCTCTGTGATGCCTTTCCTTCCCAAATTAAACCAGCACGTGTCGGTGAGAAAACCAGTTTCTTTTCCTCTGACGTTTAGCCCCTGTCACAGTCTTCGCAGCCGCGATTACTATTGCTATGCTGTTTCCCCGAAAATAAGACCGAGTCTTATATTAATTTTAGCTTAAATAAACGCACTAGGGTTTATTTTCGGGGAATATCTTCTTTCTTTTTTTTTAGAAACAAAAATCTGCATTTATTCATGTACAGAATTCTACATTTATTCAAATACAGTCATGTCATCTTCTTCTGGAATATCATCACAACTCTCCAAATCTTGAATTCCGGCCCGAATTTCTCGGGACTCCATTTCCCTTAGAACCACTGGCCCCAGTCTCTCATATCCAGCAATAAAGTTTTCCTTATATGAGCATATTTTGTCTATGCGGCGTGATGTATTGAATTATGAACCACATCCGCTCATTATTAAGTGGTCACCATTGGTGTCTGTACTCCGACTGGCCATTCGGTAACAAGCCTCTGATTCTAGCTGACGATCCTAACTAGGGCTTATTTTAGGAGTAGGTCCTCTGCGCCTCTGAACAAAACACAATAGATTACGCAACCACATGTACCCAAAATTCAAGATTGGTGACTCAGCCATGTGCACATATGGATTAGCGTCGCAGACAGCAGAGCACATTTTCCAAGATTGCCCAAAATATAACATATCTAGGCAAACCTTCTGGCCTAGAGAAACAACAGTGGAAGACAAACTCCATGGACCGCTGAGTGAACTAAAAAAGGCAGTTACATTCACACAAGAGACAACATTGCAGTTATAGACATATTTCAACGAACGAAAGAAGAAGAAGAACAGGTAGGTCTTAAATTAAAATCATCCTGATAAATCGTGCTAAGTCTTATTATAGGGGTAAGTCTTATTTTCGGGGAAACACGGTAGCACCTTGCGGCCATGCTACCTCCTTCCTATCCCACTCATAATTAGAGGAATCGCACCTGTACCTGCGCCGTATTTCTGGTCGGCTTGGGCCTTGTACTCCTACCCTTCTAACTACTAAAGACAGCTGCCATCCTTCTCCGGCTTCTGCCTTTATCCTCCATTGGGGAATATGTCCTCAACCAAACAACGCCAAGCCTGTTGCCATCTCCTGCAGCTTCCTTCATGTCCTCCCAATATTATTCATCCCTTCTGCAATTCTCTTCTCCAAGTGATGTTAGACCTCCAGCGATTTCTTTCACCGTGTGGGTTCCATACAAGAGAGTGTCTTGTTACATTATAAATGTTCTCAGCTTGTGTCCTATCCAACACCAACATCTTTTCCTCACCTCCTGGTTCTCTGGACTTTGTCTAGTTCTCTCCTTGAGTCCCACATTGGTGATTCTGTCGTACCATTTTATCCCTCTATTCTGGGCGGGTACCATTTAGTGAATGTTTGTAGTTTAGCAGTAATTCTTTTATTTTTTCTCCATGTTTGTTTACACATACTGCAGTACCGATTTAACAATGGAGTTAAAACTCCTAATTCGGTGATTAGATTATATCCCTTTAACAAATTTGCTTGCGCTATGAAAGCTCCTCTTATCTGTTGTAATCTCATGTTTGTATCTCTGACGTTTCTCCCATGTTAATCAACATTGCTTACCAAACAGGTAAACAATATAAAATGACACAAAGACACATGTATATGTGTCTTAATTCTGTTATGTAAAGCTGCACTACTTTGTGTCATTTTATATTGTTTACTCTTTCACAGCTTTACCGCAGTTTCACCAAATTTTTTTCCCCAAACAGGTGTATGATTTCACCGCCTGAATGAAGATTTCACCAAGGAAGATCATGTTGTTATTTGCTTGGTTTAATCTCATTATCTTTGTTTTTCCTCTATGCATTTTCAGTCCTAATTGATGTGGCCTATCATAAGGTGTTATCAATGTATCATGCATTTGATTATATATATATATATGACGGTAGTGCAGTGTCGTCGACAAAGTCCAGATCATCAAATGTGTTTTTATTAAAGTCCACTGAATTCCATTTCTGGCTGTATCTAGCGTAGTTATCGTAACCCTTTCTATAGACAGCAAAACTAATATTTGTGAAATAATTCATCCCTGTCGCAGCCCATTTTTAAAATTTTAAATGTGTCTGTCAGTTGTCTCCTCTTAATGAACTGTACATTTCATAATCTTCATACGTTGAAAGCCGCCCTTGTCTAGCGTATTGTTCTTAAAAGTCATTTAAAAGTCGACAGGCTCGATTTCATTGCACTTTTATCCCATGTGGCTCAGTTTCTTTCCGCTGCACGGAAAGCGTTGCACAAAACACGAACTCCGTAGTTCCAGCGACGACCCCTATGAGTCTCCGAGAAAAATGCGTTCGTGAACAGAAGGAAGCGGCCCAGAATGGAGCCCACAACCTCTGGAGCGCAAGTCAGACGGCTTGGCCACCACGGAACCCCGAAGTGGTATTGTTCAATTGATAGCGAAAATATCCAAGAAAGATAAGTAATGAATGTCTTAGCATATTATGACAATTATCGCAGTTATTTCCCATAGACTCTACAATAATTCTCAGAAGATTCTTTCCAAATATTTTGTAATTTATATTTACTGTTCAGCCAGATCACAGGCTCCCTAAACGAATTTTTTACTGCAAGCTACGTTGTGGTAAACGCTCCCAAGGCGGCCAGAGGAAACGCTTTAAAGACACTCTGAAAATTTCACTGAAAGCTTTTGAATTCATCTTGTCACCTTGGAGACTGCCGCTAAAGACCGTAATTCGTGGCGTGCATCATTACATAAGGGTGCAGTCACTTTTGAAGCAACCAAGACTGTAAGAGCTGTGAAGAAAAGGCTGGGCAGAAAAACGACTGCAGGAGATCCTCCTCCTGGAACGTCAAGCATTCTTTGTCCACATTCTGAAGAACATTTCGAGTCAAAATAGGCCTTATCAGCCATCTTAGAACTCACGGCTAAATACTTTCAACCCCACTGGATGAAATGAATGGTCATCATCATTCTTGATGGACAAACAACAACAATAACAACATATTTACTGCTCTAGTTTATTTCGTTTCCTCACCTCCTTACCTATTAATGCTAAATCAACTCCTTGTCTTGGAACTGCGGTAGAGTAGTGGCTAAACGCAAATCTGCGGCTCGTTGATCATGGGTTCCAATCCAAATAGACACAAAATGTTAAATTGATCTAAATTCCCATTACGTCTCAGTATAAAATAGGCCCCTGGAAATATCTTGGGAAGTAAATGCGGTCGGCGTGATGCTGATGACACCAGGTTCCGAGTGCCGTTTAGCCAAGCACCAATTAAGGCGTGTCAAATGTGTTTTTTTTTCTTTTCTGTTTTTTTCTGTATACTTCTTGTTAATTACTTGTGTTGATGACATTTGATCTCAGTCCTAAGTGTCAAATCGCACTGCATTGTTATTTTGTTAACCGACGTCATTTACTTCTCAAAACTGAGAAGGAAGACCAGGAGAGCTTTTAATCAGATAGCGGTGGGAACGATTAGTAGTATGACTCTTCGCTGGTTGTTGAACGAGGGGACGGAGCACGTATGGGAATTCCTGAGTGCAGTGATGTCGGTTCGTAACTCAACTCAACTCAATTAACTCTTACTTCTTATACTTGTACCATTTTGTTTCAGAACACAGTGCCTGGATTTTCTTTGCTTTAACAAAAGAATTATTACACAGCTGAAACAAGCTAGTCTTAGTTACGGTAGTAGGTATAATCTTACATTCCATCGCAAACAAGACACGTTGCTGATATCCAGGGACTCGGTAATGTGAAGACCTCAAACCACCGTATAAGATTAGCAAAAATGGAAGCATAGATTATATCGTTGGTGAATAATTGTATGCGTAATCAGTAATTTAAACAATGGGATTATATTATAATATAACAAATGTGCATATTTTGACCTCGTATTTACGCGTTGGTAAAAAATACCAACTATGTATAGCCATCAGACATCGTGTGGTTGCAACATAAACGTTTCAAGAAAACCAGGTGTCAACTGTTCTTTGTTTTATGTGTCCCAGTGATGATGATGATGATGCTGATGATGATGACGATGATGATGATGATGATGATGGTGATGATGGCGGCGGTGGTGACGATAAGAAGATGATGATGATAGTAGTGGTAGTTGTGACATTATAATGGTGGTGGTGGTGGTGGTGGTGGTGGTGGTGGTGGTGACATAATTATAATGAACGATGCTGACGATAGAGATATGCTGGAGTTGTGCATCAATTCTACTCTTAAAATGCATCCATGCCACAGTATCACATCATCAAGCATTATTTCTCTCGGTCTGCCTCTGTCTCTTCCACCCGTAATCTTTCCAGTCATCACTAAGTTCTCCAATGTCTCCCAGTTGTTGTTAGTTACTCTGATCGTCTAAAATTCTGGCAATATTCGTTTCTGAAACCACATTTTCGCTTCCTCTAAGGTCTCCCTAGTTGGTTCAATCACATTCTGAGATTCACTGCCACTTAGCAACAAGATTCGTTAAGACGTGTTGGCTCTCTCTTTCTGGTATGAGTAAACGGTTGCCATAGCAATATTTCAAAATGAGAGAACCTTTGAATGAAAACATATTTACAAAAAAGTCAATGTTGGTAAACCTTCTGCCCCTTAGAAACAACAGTAGATGATACACTTTGTAGACCATTGTGTGAACTAAAGAATGATAGTGAAGTTTACACAAGAGACGACATTGCAGATATAGACATTTTTCAAGCGACCGAAAAAAAGGAAGTAGAATCAACAAGTCAGACTCGACATTATTAACATTAAGGACCTCAACGATCTTGAGGCATTGAATACTGATGTACACTCACTCGGGTCCTCGACGGTGCTTCAATTCTGATAACTGATGTACACTCTCTAGGCCCCTCGATCGTGCTACAGTTTTGAGAACTGATGTACACACTGGGATATTCGAAAATGCTACAGTTTTTAGAACTGATGTACACTCACTGGGATACTCGACCGTGATTCAGTTCTGAGAACTAATGTACACTCACTGGGGTCAACGACGGTCTACAGTTCTGGGATTAAATACTCGTACACTGGGATCAACGACGGTCCACAGTTCTGGGATTAAATACTCGTACACTGGGATCAACGACGGTCAACAGTTCTGAGATCATATACTCGTATGCTGGGATCAACAATGATGTTTAGGACCTTGTGCACTGTGCTGAGAATCTCTGTGTATCATCTATCGGTGAAGAATGAGCACTTGTGGTGGTATGCATGTGAATTTCATTCCACTGTCTCACTTTGACCCCGCTCGTAGTCCACAGACATGCTACTACTACAAGTAGCTGCTACTACAAGCGAGTGCATTGGACTGGTGTTTGAATGTGTATTAGCTGTCCCTCTTTACAGTATCCTCCACCATCAGGAAAACTCTCTCCGACTTTTGAGGTACTTGTAATTTAATTCCATAAATTAAGGACGAGAAGTCAATATATCTCAATAAAACAATAATAATCACGGCATGAGTTTTGTTGCATTCTCTTCTTGTTGTTTGCTTATGAAGAGTTTTTGCCGTATCGTCCTCTATTTATTGCAACTGCACCTTGTAAAAATCTGCCCTACACTTCTGGATGTTCTGCTGCTTACAATAATACTCATTGCCATGAGTACCCTTCGCCTTCTCATCATCAATCTCCAAGGAAACAAAGAACTGTACTAACAACAAACAGAGGTGGTTCATCATCATCATCAAGTGCCGTGCCGGCTGGCGTAGGCGTTCATGGCTCTCCATAGATCTCGGTCTTTGGTTTTCTGGATCAACTCTGCTGCTGATATTCCTCCATGCCACCGCCTCAATCCATCCAGCATCACTTCTCTTGGTCTACCTCAACAACAAATTAGTATCTGTTAACACTGTGAAGACAAGTAACAAATGAGTTATTTTTTAAAGCCATTGTGTGCGCTGACTCAATTTGAACTCACGCGTAGTCCATACATACAACTTCTAGTAGCACTGGGCTCAATGTTGCGTGTGGATTACCAGTGTTCCTCGCCATCGAGAGAATCCATTTCGACCTCAGAGGTACTTGTAATTTCATCATCTTTAAGTGCTATGCCGGCTGGTGTAGGCGTTCATGATTTTCCACCTATCTCTCTCTTTGGTTTTCTGGATCAAATCTGCTGATGATGTTTCTGCATGCCACCATCCCAATCCATCCAGCATAATTTCTCTTAGTCTGCCTCTGCTTCTCTTCCCCTCGATCTTTCCAGTTGTCACAATGTTCCTCAATGGCTCTTTTCTCATCACATGACCAAAGTTAGCTGTTTGTCTCTTTCTTGCTGTTGTCCAAATCAAGGACGATAAGTAAACATTTTAGACTACTGTCTGCTGTACGGGTTGAACCCATTACCTCGGCATAAGCATACCGGATGTTTAAGAACGTGCGTTCTTATCCATTCGGCCATGCCAACCTCTTTTTTTTAAATATTTGTTTTTCACAATGTATCTTAATGTTATTCAAGTATATGCCCCAACAGGAGAGTCCAGTGAAGATAGTGTAGAGGAATTTTATAATGACATAGAGTCTGCCTTAAAGAAATGTAAAAATTCAGAAATAAACATCATAATAGGGGACTTCAATGCAAAAGTAGGAAATCAAGGGGATAGATACACAGTAGGAAACTATGGTTTAGGAGAGAGAAATGAAAGAGGATACAGACTAGTAGAGTGGGCAAAAGAACAGGAAATGATTGTAGGAAACACCTGGTTCAAGCAACACCCTAGAAGATTATGGACCTGGAGGAGTCCTGATAGCAGGATTAGAAACCAGATTGACTACATTCTCATTAGCAGAAGATTTAGAAACGCGCTAACAGTAGCAAAAACAGTTCCCAGTGCTGATTGTTATAGTGACCACAGACTACTCACAGGAACATTGAGGATAAAGTTGAAGAAAGTCAAGTATACAACAGGAAACACTAAATATGATTTGTGTACATTGAGTAATGACAAGGAAATACAAAACAAATTCAACATAGAAGTACAGAACAGATTTGAAATATTGTCTGATCTAGAGATCCTATTCCAGGAGGTGGATGATCAATGGGAAATGTTAAAGAATTCAGTCAATGTGGCTGCAGAAAAAACTATTCCAAAATTAAAGAAGGTGGGTCGTAAGAAATGGATGACTGAGGAAATTTTACGCTTAATGGAAACAAGAAGACTCAACAAAAATAATCCTGCCAAATATGAAGAAATTCACAGACAAGTCAGAATATTATGTAGGAAGGCAAAAGAATCATGGCTTGAGGAAAAGTGCTTAGAAATTGAAAAACAACACAACAGTCAAAATACCAAATTAGTGCACAAAAAAATTCAGGAACTTACTAATAAAAGAACAAGTACATCAACAGGCTGTCTAAAAACTAAAGATGGCAAAGTCATAATAGAAAAAGATCAGATTCTACATGTATGGACAGATTATGTGAAAGACCTGTATAATGATAACAGAGAGGAACAGTATGCTATTAGATTTAATAATGAAGGACCAGCAATTTTAAAGATGGAGGTTCAAAATGTTCTTAAGCATATGAAAGATGGCAAGGCCCCCGGTGCAGATAACATCACAACAGAAATGATTAAAGCTCTAGAAGAATTTGGACTAGAGCAAGTCACTAGACTGCTGAACACATTATATGATACTGGAGATATACCTTCTGAATTATGTAATTCTGTATTTATTGCAATCCCAAAGAAATCAGGAGCCTTAGAATGTGATCAACATAGAACAATTAGTATAATGAGTCACATCACAAAGATTTTGTTACGAATTATCATGCAAAGAGTGAGGAAGAAAATACAACCTGAAATAGGGGAAGAACAATGTGGTTTTGTAGAAGGAAAGGGTACAGTAAATGCTGTGTATATGCTGCGAACAGTTATTGAACGTGCTTTAGAAGTAAACAAGGATATACATCTTTGCTTTATTGACTACACAAAGGCTTTTGATAGAGTTAGACATGTCAACATTGTGGATATGCTTGCAGATCTACAAATTGATGGGAAAGACATTAGACTTATAAAAAACTTATATTGGAAACAACAAGCTGCCATAAGGATTGATAATGAAGTAGGACAATACCAACCTATTAAGAGAGGTGTTAGGCAGGGATGTGTAATGTCTCCAGATCTTTTTTCACTATACAGTGAAAATATTTTCAGAAATGTAGAAGACTTAAATGGAATCAGCATTGGAGGACGAAACATAAATAACATTAGATATGCAGATGATACAGTATTGATTGCAGACAATGCACAGGATCTGCAACAATTAGTAGACGCTGTGGTTGTCCACAGTGAGCAGCTGGGGTTGGAATTAAATTGTAGGAAGACACAGGTTATGGTCGTCACTAGGAAGAACGAAGTACCACAATGTAATATACAAGTAAATGGGAATATTCTTCAACAAGTGAATCGGTTCAATTATCTCGGAACAGTCATAACATCTGATGGCAGATGCCTTGAAGAGATAAGAACAAGAATCGCCATTGCGAAAGTAGCCTTTAGCAAGATGAAAAACATTCTGACCAATAAAATTATGTCAATTGAAACGAGAAAAAGAGTGTTGAGGGGATACATAGAGCCTGTTCTTTTGTATGGATGTGAAACTTGGACAATGTGCAGTCAAGCAGAAAAACATCTGATGGCTGCAGAAATGTGGTTTCTGAGGAAAATGCAAAGAATACCATGGACAGATAGAAAAACCAATGACCAAGTACTACAAGAGACAAATGAAAATCGTAGATTGATTAGAGAAATTAGACGTAGACAGTCAAAATTTTTTGGACATGTTATGAGAAGAAATGGATTGGAAAACTTAGTGACAACTGGCAAGATCGAAGGGAACAGACCAAGAGGAAGACGGAGAGGAAAATACCTGGATGGCTTGGCCACATGGCATGGACGAGACAGGAACACTGAGCTGATCCACGACTCTGGTGATCGAGTGAAATGGCGAATCATGACCGCCCACGCTTTCCGGCATGGCACATGATTGATTGATTGATCTTAATGAAGGGACATAATTACAGCCGATGAGAATAAAATTAGTTACTGCCCTTGTAATGCCAGAAAAATGTTTGACGATGACGTAATTGTATATATTTAGAGTAGCCGCAGTTGCTTCTGATTGGACGGCTGGAGATCGTGCCATTTATCAGCCAGGAAGGACTATTTATAGATATCTGGGACAATCCCACCAGGATGTTTGGTATGTTGTCACGGTGACATGTACGGGGTTTGTTTGCTTTGTCTAAATCAATGCCAGGTTCCGGGAACTTTATGGGGGGCCATGACCCACAGATAAAAATATAGATAGAGAGATCGATAGATAAGTCGATGGATGGATAGACAGATATATATATATATATATATATATATATATATATATATATATATATATATATATATATATATATATATATAACACCATTTGAAGAACGCATTACAGTAGCATGTGTTGTTGCATGATATGTTTAAAATGATGACGTAAACGGCATGTTAGAAACGTCACAGGGATCGAAAGTGCGATTACATTTAAACTGGTGGGCGATTACTATGTGTACATTATTACTTCCTGACGCAGCACGCGAGAATTAGAAACGGTTCTCGCCGCGTTGGTGACTTAACGGGATAAGTGGGTTGGGTGCTAAGAAATAAATAGCAAACTACTGAGCGTAATCTTGCCAAGAAATCAACAACAGCGATAAAATTCTGGTGTTGACAGCGATTCCCTATAAAGGATATGAAAAAAAACCTAGTATACAGACAGACAGATAGATATTAGATAGATAGATAGATAGATAGATAGATAGATAGATAGATAGATAGATAGATAGATAGATAGATAGATAGATAGACAGATAGATAGACAGATAGATAGATAGGAGAGAGTTGAGTACACACGAAAGCATGTAGGTAGGCTAGATAGTTAAGTAGGTAGGTAGGTAGACAGCTATCCGATGCTATCGTCTAATGAGATCGAAGTCGGGGATCATTAATTTTATCAGGCAGGATTATTTGGTTTACTCACGAAACCACTTTAATCATGCAGATCGGAAAACAGCAATCTTCTAATCAAGTTTTCGAAAGTTCATAATACCAGGATGATTTTTACGGCAATCTCATTCGAAAAGAATTCAAAAGAAAACCATTGTTACCACGGTAACGTGATTACGTGTATGTTTTGAAGCACACCAGAGCACGCACGTGACCATGTCATAATGATCTATGTCAAGAACAGGGCGCGGCGGTGTGTTGCCTGGCAACATGCTCGCTGTTAGTGCACGTAAACAATGACAATGTAAAATATGAGTCACCCCCACCAGGATGTTGTTTACTAATGTCGGGTGTGGTATTATAATACTGATATATAATACATTAAGAGGGTGTGATGTGTGTGTGTTTGCCCCCGTGCATGCGTGTATGTGTATGCTGCTATGCACAATGAGTTTTTATTACCATCAGGCATCAGCATGCGTGCGTTCGTATACGTGTGTGTAGTGAGTACAACGGGGGGTATGTGAGATTGTGCGCAGTCTGGCACTGTTTTCCATGTAATTATCGTGCTGTGCATGTCGGTATTATTCTCTCTCTCTCTCTCTCTCTCTCTCTCTCTCTCTCTCTCTCTCTCTCTCTCTGTCTGTCTGTCTCTCTGTCTGTCTGTCTGTCTCTCTGTCTGTCTGTCTCTCTCTCTGTCTCGCAATCTCTCTCTCTCTCTCTCTCTCTCTCTCTCTCTCAATCACAATCTCTCTCACTCTCTCTAATGTGGGTATGTACTTACGTTGTACATACGTACGGACGTACCTAATGCATGCCTTAATGCACGCCCGCACAAACCCATGCACGTAGGTACAATTGTATGTATGCCTATCTGTGTGTGTGTGTGTGTGTGTCTGTATATGCAGACAGGTAGGTAGTTAATTGGGCAGATAGGTAGATGGTTAATTAGGTACATAGATATGTAGATATACAAGCACACTGTTATCTCCTGTCACAATTAGCTATTTTCTCCCAGCTGGTAGAAATATCTTGGCGCATTCACGTTCCCGACGGACTAGTTCATACATCGCTTGTTGGCACAGATATCCCGTATTTCATGCAACATTCATGACGTCAGACTTCCTTTTAAAAACGAGCTATACCAGGAATTCACCAGGATATATTTATGCTCAGTCGGATCAAATATCGGTTAGTTCCGTGCCAGACACTGTTTTGGCGCGCTGTCAATACGGTTAGAGCGGCAATGCTTGTAACTTGTGTAATGCGGTGCTGTAACATGTTGAATATAAATGCTATAAACGCTTCCCTCTCTCCAACTCCAGAAACCAGTGGAGCATGCGAGACCAATACTGGAACGTTACATATGTGGAGTTACATATTACGATGTTACATGTCATAATTCAGTACAAATATAGGAACCAGCAGGAATTACGTCTATTTCTAAAACAAAACAAAAAAATATCAAGTTGCACGTTTATTACACAAACAATCTTGATAGTTGTGTGTGATCTACTGGCAGCACATCTTAACGCATGGAGTTTCCTGTGAACTCTGTGGGTCAGTGGAAACATTATTTTTGCACCATGGAACTGCATTGTGTTGGGTCTTCTACACTCGTTGGCAGCAATCTCTTCAACGCGGATGATGTGGATAGAATGAGCGCGTGTTTTGTAACGTGCACCCATGTCACAATAGCAATGAGTAACAGCCTTGCCAGCTGTCAGGTCTCTGTATTCTCTGTGCACGTTGTGTGTACCGTAACCCGGCTAAAACTGACTATTCTACCAGTTGCCTGTTTCTATTTCCTAAGCTGACTAATGAAATAACAAAATCTGCTCTTGGCAACAGCTTTATCAGGAGCAAATATTCTCATTTGATACAATGCTGGGGTTCTTTTCATGTCTGTTGGCTGACCCCTGACAATCACCCTGTTCTCTTATAACCCGTCTGTCGCCTGATGTCGTCTAGGTTGATGATATTTCCTCGACAGGTTTTATGTATTTCATTGCCAAGAAACTCAAACTTAGTGCCAAGGAGGAAGTGAATCAGGATACAGAAACAAGAAGGTGTATTTGAAATTTAAATGCTCTAGTTTCAGTTTTCTGTTTCAATATTGTGTTCAGAATGCACATTAACTATTATACTTCCCTGTTCGCGTCTGACAATGGGGTTTCCCCAAAAAACACTTCATGTTTATATCGTACACTAGTATAGCAAGACATCATCATCATCATCATCATCATCATCATCATCATCATCATCATCATCATCATCATCATATACCATGCCGATAAGCGTGGACTGTCAAGGTTTGCAATCCCATAGATCCCCAGAGTCTCAATTCAGATGTATTTTCTCGTCCCGAATACGTCATGCCGCCAAACCATCCAGGCATTTATCTCATTGTCTTCCCCTTGCTCTTTTCCTTTCAGATTTTCCTGGTGTCACTACATTTTCAAGTTATGTCCAAACATTATGACTTCGTCTTCTTCTTCAGCGTTCCGAGCCATTGAGGTTCTTTGCTGCAGATACAATCCGACTCCATTCGTCTCTCTGATTGACCTTCTCTTGCCAGTCGTTGATTCCAAGTGCTTGTAGGTCTGTATATGTATTATCTCTCCACCGCCTTCTTGGTCTACCTCGGGGTCTACGGTCATTTATTTCCTGAGTGTAAGCGAGTTTTGTTTCCCTATTATCTTCCATTCTTTCTATATGCCCCAGCCATTGTAGTCTATTAGCCTTCACAAACATTATGACTATCTTCATCTAATCTCTCTAATTGTAAGTAGTACAATAACAATATGTTGAAGAGTTTAAATGCAGAATAGCCCAATCCCAGACAGCTTTTCATAAGATGAAACATATTTTCTCCAATTTATCTTTGCTTATCGAGGGAAGGAAAAAAGGTCTTAAGAGCTACATTAAGCAAATCCTGATGCACGGAAGTGAATTATGGACAGTTAGCAGACAAGTGATGAGTTATGGAATCTGCAGAGAGAGGTTTGAAAGAAAAATTACTAAAACACCGTGGATGAGAAAGAACAATGAACATATTTTGAAAGAGGCTCACTCACAAAGAGAACTGATTACTGGCATCAGAAGATGATAGTCACATTTCTTGAGCATGTCATGAGAAGAGAAAAGCTGGAAAATGCCCTCCCATCTGGAAAGTTTGACGGAAAGGGAGGCAGGGAGAGGCCAAGAAAGAAGATGCTGGACAGTTTGAAATCATGGTATGAAGAATTTTATCAGAAATAATTGGCCGAACATGAGACAGAAAGCTGTGGACAGTGATCACCAACGCCACACGGCATAGACTATATTCTATAAGAATAAGAATACGCTGTGCACGAGGACATATATTTCGTCTAGGAGACATATAATCAATATCCCGATATTCATGCTGTAACATGTCAGTGTATTTACTTTACATTTATAATGCTCTGTACTTGACTGCCAAGTGGGCCATCAACCAGGAAGGTACTGTGAATGTCACTTTTATAATATTAGACTTGAAAATCCCCAGCTCATGTTTTTGTTGATTTGTCACGTTCATGCTATACTTACTTTAATATTTCGCAAACATAATAATTATTGAATAAATGTTAAACTTCCTGAGTGGCCAGAAAAAGCCACAAAAGACACACACGCCTACACATTTACAAGTTACAAAGTTAACGCATATCCTTTTACAGGACATCGCAGCCAACCCCAATTTTTGTTGTTGGTTGTTTGTGATTTATTGACAAGTTTACGTTCAGTAGTTTGCCATTGATTACTGAACGACCGGTACCCATATCATTTCGCAAGAAACCAACGCAAGGCGGTCTGCTATCAAATAGCCCGCAGTTGTGTTTCGAACGCAGTGTGCAGGATTACGAACAGCGTCCGTAACACCTTCGCCACGGAACCGGTACAGGTACAAGTACCAGCGATCATTTCCTATCCTAGCAGACTTCTCTACAGCCCAGAGATAAGACAAGTACCAGCGATCATTTTCTATCCTAGCAGACTCCTTCTCTACAGCCCAGAGATAAGACAAGTACCAGCGATCATTTTCTATCCTAGCAGACTCCTTCTCTACAGCTCAGAGATAAGACAAGTACCAGCGATCATTTTCTATCCTAGCAGACTCCTTCTCTACAGCCCAGAGATAAGACAAGTACCAGCGATCATTTTCTATCCTAGCAGACTCCTACTCTACAGCCCAGAGATAAGACACGGCGATAATTTCCTATCCTAGCAGAATTCTTCTCTACAGCCCAGAGATAAGACAAGTACCAGCGATCATTTGCTATCCTAGCAGACTCCTTCTCTACAGCCCAGAGATAAGACAAGTGCCCACCACACGTTTGCATGTGTCGAGGGACAGTGGTCACTAGAATTCGAACAGATGAAGCTACATGTGGCAGATTAGTGCCCCTAAATAATTCACCATATGGCAAACTACTGAACGTAACACTTGCCTAGTACATCAACAACAGCCGAAAATGCTGGTGTTGACTGCAACGTCCCGTAAGAGATACGCAACAACAACAAAAAAAAATTATAAGAGAGGGAATGAGGTAACTATACGGTGCCGTATAGAGAACCACACAATATTTGTACAGTCACTTTGACATTCAGTGGTGACAAGCAGACGTATTTTCTGCCCATCAACAGATTACACAAATTAAATTCACATCGATTCCGGGGAATACACACACATGTGCGCGCACACACAAACACACGCCACACACCCACCCATAGAGAGAAAGAGAGAGAGAGGGAGAGAAACATAAAGACAGATTGAGACAGAGATAGATAGAAGCAAAGACAGAGTAACAGAGAGAGAGTGTGTGTGTGTGACAGAGAGAGAGAGAGAGAGAGGAGAGAGAGAGAGAGAGAGAGAGAGAGAGAGAGAGAGAGAGAGAGAGTACAAAGACGTCCGAGACATCACAGAAGCGAGCAAGAACATCGCCGTTCAGAATGATACAGAGCTGAAGATAATCAACAGATGGCAGTGGTGTGATGTGATCTCACGACTTTAACATCAGACTGACTGCCAGGATCGTAATAATCACACACACACTGAAGTATAATGAGCAGGATGTCCGGTACAGTTGTACAACTTCAACACGCCAAGTCAGCATTCTCCGGTGCACTAGTTTTGTGAACCCTAGTTCAAACACGCTTAATATCTGTAAACTGATACAGATAACATATATCTCATATTATTTGACTTGACACCCGAAGTCCACTTCCTCGTTCCCCTAACTGTGTGAATACACTGATCTATGTATGCAATATTGATAAATGATAGTCATATCGTAAATAATCACCACTTCTGCTGGTCGGGAATGTCACCTTCAAATGACATTTCTATAGCATTTTGTTTTGTTTGGTAGCTCTTAGTATCCGTTAAAACCAAGTAGAGTAATCGTGGTCGAGAGATTACGGTGGCCCACTCAGGCTCAAAGGTAAAACGTTCGTGCCCAGCATAAGGCTGAACACCTTTAAAGAGCTAAAAGTCATCGTCATGTGCCATGCCGATAAGCGTACGCGGTCATGTTTCGCTATCTCATGCGATCACCAGAGTCGTGGATCAGCTCAGTGTTTTTGTCACGTGGCCAATCCATCCAGGTCTTTACTTCTCTGCCTTCCTCTTGTTCTCTGTAAAGGGCCGAATGTAAGACGGGCCGGCGTGTCCAATTTGTTACCCTTTGAAAATAAAGAGTGTTCGGTTCTTAGTTCTCTTCCCCTCAATGTTGCAATTTGTCACCAAGTTCTCCAATGTCTTCTCATAACCTGCCCCTCCCCCCCCCCCCCCCGCAAAAAAAAAATTATGCCTGTTTACGTCTAATTTCTCCAAACAGTTTACAGTTTGCATTTGTTTCTTGTAAGACGTGGTCATTAGTTTTTCGAGCTAATGGTACTTAATGATATTACACGTTCACAGGATCTTTCTGGTAGTGAGATCGGAGACCTAACTTTCTCGGATAAGAGCGAAAAATTGGAGGTTCTGTGTGCAAGTTCTACATGTTAAAAAGCCCACAACAGTTGAAGATTCCTAAGAGTCGGCCGCACAACCACTGTCCTGGCAAACTTGCTAGGAAAGAACACCTAACCACGGGTAGTTACAGCCTATTACCTGGGATGGAATCTGTCTAGATGAAGCAACAATGATACTAATGCCTGCCAAATTCGGATACGTTTTCCTGTTAAGTGCAACTAGGTGTGTCATTAAAGGCGCCAAAGTATTTCAGTTTGCAAGAGATAATGCTCTTTATTAGTCAGTTTTCTTCATTGTTAACAATGTAGATCTTTGTACATCATGGTGAAGTGGGTAAACTGCCTGCCTCACTTCTGAAGATCATGGCTACATGTTTAGACTCCGCCTTCATGAGGGCAATTTGCTTGGGGGACTTCAGGCGGTCATCACTGGAAGTACAGAGTTTATGCTCTGTTGAACATTATCGGTAGAACTTTCTGCGGAAAGAGACTGAGCCATCTGAGATAAAACCCGGTACAATGAAGTCAATCCTTGTGTCTGCAAACCCCCCCTGGAAGCATGTTTTATAAATATTTTCCTTGGGCTACCCCTTTCTGTTTACTTGAATACTGAGCCACCTGGTACTCTCCTTGGTGTTTCCTAATGTCATAGTAAGTGGCCAAACCTTGATGGTTTCCACTTTTTGATTACTTTAAAAACTCTTCTGTGTTGTGCTATATTTTCCAGAACTAGCTCATTTGTCAATTTTACAATCCGGCTAGTTCTTGTCAATTTTCCAATAACATCACATTTTAAATGTCTCTATACATTTTCATCACATTAATCCATTGTCCATATTTCAGAACAACACAATGAGTTGATTTGAGTTCAGCCGAGCCAAGAATCAGCATCAAAGAGTCGCAATACTAATGGTAGAACTACAATCCGATTATGTGTTTTTCTGGCCTTTCCTCTGAGTGTTGGCCAGATCTTCTCATCACTTCTGGCTATGCCATTCTCTCCAGGCCATGATGTACCTGTTCTTCGACACTATCTAGATGATCCCAAAGGACCCGCACAACATACACCTTATCGTGCACAATACCCTACACAACAGTGCAGACCCAGCAAGTCAGTCTGTCTGCTCATTTTCCAAGACAACCACATGTCCTGGGGCAAAAATCCAAGAACCACATAAAGTGACCCTCCAGATGTACATAAAACAAGAAATCCTTTCCTTAGATCAAGTTGTATATTCGTTCATGTAAAGATCATTTGCCATCTTTGTCTCACAATTCTAAGTCTCACATCAGACATCTTCCATTACTGTTTGACTTCAATAGGTAATTGTATCAACTTGCTCTATGTTTTGATCTTTTATGTCACACTCTCATTCAACATAAACAACAAAACGCAGCTCTGTCAAAAATAGTGGCTTCTTTATTTTGATTGCATTGAAAGATATGTAAATAATCACAGTTGTCACAGAGTGTGAGTAATTCATGAAGGTAGACTGGAAACATGTTGTCAACAAGGACATTAAAGTGTTGACACATGTGTAGGACAGCGGAAACCATCAGTAGGTATTGTCTTCAGAAGCATTCACGTGTTCTCAATCTGGCCCGATGTTGAATTTTTATGTGTATATTATTGATATAGGCTGTAAACATATACATATGGGCCCTTGCAAGTCAAACATTTGTCAGACGGTCTTAATTGTCAGGATATGTTGTATCTGAAAACCTTTAAAAATCTTGAATGTAGCTCAAATTGGATACCTTATGAAGCCTTACATTTCAAGCAATCAAATAATGAGAAAAAAGCACAGTGAGATCTGGCAGAGAATCAACACATTCAAAGTCCAAATTCTTCACAAATCTTGATCTAGCCAAAGTTGGGTATTTTATAAATCTCATATTTCCAACAATTAAACTATAAATGTGAAACAAGTCTAACATGGTGAGAGACATAAAGTGTAACTACAAGAGCACAATGAGATCCTGTCGACAATCAACAAATACAAAATCCATATACTCTACTTCACAAAGAATACATGCCGAGGTTCTATTTGTTGTTCTCAACTTACCCTATTTGTTACGTTTTGTATGGCCATGTCCTGGTTTGTTCACATTCTTTGCAGGCTACAGGTTGCTACATGTTTTGTCAAATGATGCTGTTTCTCTCAGTTGTTGGATCTGACTATATGTAAATTCTCTTGACTGTTGGATCTGACTTTACAAAATTTCCTCAGTTGGTAAATCTGACTACATAAGCATCTCTTAGTTGTTGAATCTGAATATATATGACATACATAAATATTATCATATACAATTTACAAAGAGAATTAGAATAAAAAGGCAAGACAAAACAAAAAACCACTGTGACAAATGAAAATCAAGGCAAGGAAGAAGAGTATACAGGGTACACTGGTAAGGTATATAGATAAGACCTAAACATAGAATTTTCTTTAAAATGGGGAAGATGGCAACATTGCCCTGAAATACACATTACAAGGAAAACAAAAGCTGACGAATAACAAAATCTAGAAGGCACATTTGGACTCAATAGGTGCTCAAGCAGAAAGAATGATGCAGAGAAGTCTTATATCATCAAGCAAATGACAGCTGGAGATCTACATTTACATTCAATAATGAAAGCAAAGAGGTGGTCAAAATAATGATGGCGTGTTATAAATATAAATTATATATACTTGATAGATAAAACACCCATATGTTTAAAATGTCAACAAACCACATAGGAGAAAATCCTATGCTTTAAAATAATAAAATTTTTAGAGCATTCTCATTAAACACATGCAATTTTACAGTCAATTATTAAAAAGGTAGCAATCTGGGAAAAATTAAAGATTTCTGTAAAATATTTTCATTAATACAACAACATTATATAAAAAAACCAAACACATGGTCAATTCTGTGATATTGTTAGACAAACAGGTAAATACTTGGCAATTACAGATGTTCACAACTATGTTTTCCCATTGTGAATGTGAATAATAAAGACACAACCAATAGACAATGAAAATTAAACTGGGAATATGTGTGCTGTATATTTCAGCTTGAAAGATTAATTGAACTGCTGTAATTTATTTTGTGTGACTTCTGCAGTCAGCATCTGACGAGATGAAGCAAATTATGTCAGGCAATAAATGGTGCAGCTTATTGCTTGTGTCTTCATTATTCACGAAATACAGAATGATTGATTCTGGCCTGCTGTTTTAGTGGGAAATGGTCTTTCTTCGAGTTATTTGTAATCATTATTATTACGCAAGTCACTAAGTAAGAATAACTACAATCCAGACTTATAACAGAATTATGCACTGGGCTGCCTAATGAGACTGCTGAACATGCAAGGATGAGACAGAGTGACAGATGCAAGCATTCTCTCACAGGGCTGGCATCAGATCCTCCATGCTATGCTGTGAAACCATAGCTGAGATGAATCTGCCATGTTGCCTACTTGTCAAATTAACAACTATCAAAGAATATTCCATGGCAAATTTGATTCAAGCTAGTCATCTTTGGTTGGATGGAAACAAGATATAAAGACACTCAGAAAGATTACCTGAAGAAGTCCAGTACTGGCATTGAAAATTGGGAGAACATTGTTGCTGTTTCTTGCCTGGTGAAGTCAAACCTCTGAGGGCATATCTTATATATATATATATATATATATATATATATATATATATATATATATATATATATATATATATATATATATATATATATATATATATATATATATGAGAAGCTACAGATTGAGGAAGCTACAAACCAGCAGGCTGTATAACAAAAACGAGCCAGGCTATCTCTGTCCACTTGTTGACATTCAGGACACCTATGCTCTCACTTTAGTAGACATCTCCCCTCCCCTATCCCATTCACACATACATGGAGCTGCAGTTGCTTGTCTACCAAGACAGAGGTCAAGGTTCAAACCCAGTCGTGGCAAGAGTATGTTTATATATATATATATGCACATGACCCCTTTCCCCATGCCTTGAGGTATATTGGATATGTAGTTCTATCCCCATGTTATGATAGTCCAACAGGCCCTTCAGGGACGCCATGGTCAATATCACGTCAGCCATCTTGGAGTTAAGTGCTGTTTTAGAGGTTGAGTCAATCTTTCTGAGCACATTGTACAGAGGACACTCCTGCATAACCTGTTCCACAGTGTGTTTGTGACTGACATAATAAACAAACTACAGATATAGCACATACTATCAGATGAAACCCTAACAGGACATAGAGCAAAGGTTATGGAGCAAAGGTTATAAAGCATTTGATTCACTAGCGTCCTGGTGGTGTATGTCTAGTCTTGAGTTGAGAACTACCAAGAGAACCACTTAACCTCTATTAGCTCAATCTTTAAACGTGCAACACCCATATCCTTTAATTATTGCATGCTGGCATGTTTGAGAGGTCACTGTGTCAATATGTGCAACCAGCTAGAAGATTTATCAAGTTGTCATGGAAACTTAAGCTGGAAAATGATTCCTACTGACTGACACAAAATAATTTTGATGCTTCTCTTGGGAATAGGAATTAGAAAAAGACTTATTTTAACTGACAAAAGAGAGTAATTTTGATGTTTCTCATGGGAACTTGAGTCAGAAAAATAGCAAATGCACGCTTTTGATGCTTCTCTTAGATGACAAATGAGCCATTGAAATACAGAACAGGAAAGAATTTATACTTAAAATTTTTCACATACAAATACATAATTTGATAAACACTACATATTTCGACACTGGCATCAGCATTTCTCAAATATACATTTGTGCTGTCTGAGCAGTTTCTGGCAGGTGGTCAAACTTGAATGCTTAAAAGGTCATTCAGATAATCCCATAATTATCAACTTTAAAACACACGCTAACTGACCTGACTAAAATGTACAAATCAAATCAAATCAAATCAAATCAACTTTATTAGGGTCACAAATTGGGCGCGCAGGCCCGTCTTACATTCGGCCCTTCCAATCACTCGTCTTTCGTTCATCAAGAGCATTATACATTTACATAGGAAGAAAAATAAACATTGTAAAATGAATGTTGTAAACATAAACAAGGCTAAACATGGAGAAAAATGTGTACATAAAAAGTATGTGACGTAAAAGTAGTGATGCCAGCGCGTCCCACACACACACACACACACACCACACACACACTCTCTCTCTCTCTCTCTCTCTCTCTCTCTCTATCTCTCTTTCTCATTCACTCTCACTCATTCACTCACACACACACACTCTCACTCATTCACTCTCCCGCTCACTCATTCACTCTCCCGTTCACTCATTCACTCTCCCGCTCACTCATTCACTCTCCCGCTCACTCATTCACTCTCACGCTCACTCATTCTGTCTCTCCCGCTCACTCATTCACTCTCCCGCTCACTCATTCACTCTCCCGTTCAATCATTCACTCTCCCGCTCACTCATTCACTCTCCCGCTCACTCATTCACTCTCACTCATTCACTCTCATGCTCACTCATTCACTCTCACGCTCACTCATTCACTGTCCCGCTCACTCATTCACTCTGCCGCTCACTCATTCACTCTCACGCTCACTCATTTACTCTCCCGCTCACTCATTCACTCTTCCGCTCACTCATTCACTCTCCCGCTCACTCATTCACTCTCACGCATTCACTCTCACGCTCACTCATTCACTCTTACTCATTCACTCCCACACACAGACACTCTCACTCATTCACTCTCACGCTCACTCATTCGCTCTCACGCTCACTCATTCACTCTCCCGCTCACTCATTCACCCTCACGCTCACTCATTCACTCTCACGCTCACTCATTCACTCTCCCGCTCACTCATTCACTCTCACTCATTCACTCTCCCGCTCACTCATTCACTCTCACGCTCAATCATTCACTCTCCCGCTCACTCATTCACTCTCACTCATTCACTCTCACGCTCACTCATTCACTCTCACGCTCACTCATTCACTCTCACGCTCACTCATTCACTCTCACGCTCACTCATTCTGTCTCTCATTCACACTAACTCACTCTCTCACTCAAACTATAGTAATGAACATAAGTTTAGATTATACATGATAAAATCAAATGGTATTTAACTTATAATATGACAGATGAGAATACACAAAGATATGCATTCGCGTGTTACATAACATGCGTGTTACATGGCATGCATCTGCTCAGCTCTCTCTCTCTCTCTCTCTCTCTCTCTCACTCTTTCTCTCTCTCTCTGTATTCTTTCATATACACACACTCACACGCATGCGTACGCTCTCACATACATACACACACTCTCTTTCTCTCTCATTCACTCTCACTCTCACTAATTCACTCTCCCGCTCACTCATTCACTCTCACGCTCACTCATTTACTCTCACGCTCACTCATTCACTCTCCCGCTCACTCATTCACTCTCCCGCTCACTCATTCACTCTCACGCTCACTCATTCACTCTCACGCTCACTCATTCACTCTCCCGCTCACTCATTCACTCTCCCGCTCACTCATTCACTCTCACGCTCACTCATTCACTCTCACGCTCACTCATTCACTCTTCCGCTCACTGATTCATTCTCCCGCTCACTCATTTACTCTCCCGCTCACTCATTTACTCTCCCGCTCACTCATTCACTCTCACGCTCACTCATTCTGTCTCTCCCGCTCACTCATTCACTCTCCCGCTCACTCATTCACTCTCCCGCTCACCCATTCACTCTCCCGCTCACTCATTCACTCTCCCGTTCAATCATTCACTCTCACTCATTCACTCTCACGCTCGCTCATTCACTCTCACGCTCACTCATTCACTGTCCCGATCAATCATTCACTCTGCCGCTCACTCATTTACTCTCACGCTCACTCATTCACTCTCACGCTCAATCATTCACTCTCCCTCTCACTGATTCACTCTCACGCATTCACTCTCACTCATTCCTTCTCACGCTCACTCATTCACTCTCACTCATTCACTCTCCCGCTCACTCATTCACTCTCCCGCTCACCCATTCACTCTCCCGCTCACTCATTCACTCTCCCGTTCAATCATTCACTCTCACTCATTCACTCTCCCGCTCACTCATTCACTCTCCCGCTCACTCATTCACTCTCCCGCTCACTCATTCACTCTCCCGCTCACTCATTCACTCTCACGCTCACTCATTCACTCTCACGCTCACTCATTCACTCTCACTCATTCACTCACACACACAGACACTCTCACTCATTCACTCTCCCGCTCACTCATTCACTCTCACGCTCAATCATTCACTCTCCCGCTCACTCATTCACTCTCACGCTCACTCATTCACTCTCACTCATTCACTCTCACGATCACTCATTCTGTCTCTCATTCACACTCACTCACTCTCTCACTCAAATTACAGTAATGAACATAAGTTTAGATTGTACATGATAAAATCAAATGGTATTTAACTGTATAATATGACAGATGAGAATACACAAACATATGGATTCGCGTGTTACATAACATGCGTGTTACATGACATGCATCTGCTCAGCTCTCTCTCTCTCTCTCTCTCTCTCTCTCTCTCTGTATTCTTTCATATACACACACTCACACGCATGCGCGCGCTCATACACACTAACACATCAACTCTCCCACTGTCTCACTCTCTAACACACAATCCTACACACACACACACACTCACTCTCTCAATCACACTCTCTCACACATACACGTACACATGAACGCATGCACGCACGCACACACTCCCTCACTCACTCTCACACATACACGTACGAATGCATGCACTGACACATTCCCCCACCATTTCTCGCTCAATCACTCTCTCCACACACACGCATGCACACACGCATTCACTCTCTCCCTCTCTCTGACACCCACTCTCTCTCTCTCTCTCTCTCTCTCTCTCTCTCTCTATCTCGCTCGCTCCCACACGCACACACATATATAGTGAACAATTATAATGAACAATTATACTGAACAATTATACCAGTAAATGAATTATGGTGGCATATAGTCGGTATGGATTAAGTATTGAAAGAGTTTTCGGTTAAATGTGTAGGGACTCATTGGAGTTTTCAGATCTGGAGGCAGATGATTCCATAAGTGAGCACCAGAATAGGCAAAACATGTTTTGTATAGGTCCAATCTAGGCTTTGAGACATGTAACAAATTTAGGCGCTTGCTGTTCATTGCATTAGATTGAATCAGCGGCAGAAGATACTCTGGGGTATTTTGAGATATAATTTTATTCACTAATTTGGCTTTGTTGAAAAGGAAGCGCTTTTGTAGTGGTAGAAGTCTTAGATGACTGTACAAATTATTACTTTCAACGTGCTTTATGCCAGAAACCAGACGAATAGCGCGGTTTTGTAGAGAACATAGTCGTTTTAAATTAGATTTAGGGCAACCATCCTTACATAATTACAACCATCCGTACATAATTAATTAGAACAACAGAAAACAAGCAGAAAAGGATATCCACAATTGTGTTTAATTGTCTCCTGTAATTTCTATTGACACAGTTTGTGCACTTTCACATGCTCAGAATGAAACAAATCATGGGGAATTTATTGGGTTTAGGTGTTGGAAATCACTGATGGAATTACTATTTTGATAGTAAATGTGTGCAGTCATAGTCCATAAGCCAGGGATGGCAACCTGTCTATGGAAAGAGAATCCAGACAAGAAACCTCAACCACCAACGTGGCTGGGGACTAGAAAGTGAATATCTACGCACTACAATGGATGCTATGCACCACACACAGTGAATGTTGATCACAGAAAAAGAAGAAGTAGACAGAGTGTAAGAGATTAACTGTTTTAAGATTATACAGGAAAAGTATGGAGGCACACTTAATGTGAAGTTTGACAGAAGAATATGTTTCATCATTAATGGCTTGGGATTAGAAGAGTAAATTAATACCATACTAACAATCATTTTCATGCTGCTTAAGGTCATAGAGAAACGTACAATCATTATTTTCTGGAATGTTTCAAACTGACAATTTCTTTGAAGTAATGAATTCTCCTGGATGGCAGGTCTAGCAATAACTTCTCAAGAAACCTTTCTGTATGCAGAGTACATCTCAACACCAACCACAACATAATTATCCATAACATTGTTACATTTGTGCAACCTCCTTTCATATCTAATTATACAACAATTTTATTCCAACTGAAGTTAAGCAATGGAAAGAAAAAAACAATAGACAAAACAATGAAATAAGGAATGTACAAGTATAGTTCTAATTATTACAATAACAATGAATCAGCTATGTAAGTATGTGTTTGCATGCATGTCACCACACAGGCGTTGTTGGTGCAGAAAAAAAGATCAAAACTGAATTTATTACAAAAGGTATAAAAATATAAGTAAAAAAGTTAAGAACCCTTCTACAAATCTTGAGGCATATTGGGTATAAGGGTTTGCTCCATATTTTTAAAACCCATTCAGCACCTGATGGGTGATATGGTAAATATCATGTGCCCCACTTTACTTCCCAGCCATTCTTGATACCCATTTTGGAGAGGCTTAAACTGGAAACCCAGTTAAATTAAAAACAAAACTTTGCCTAAATGTGGGATTATAAAACATGCTCACTAGCGCTAGCCACCACACTACTGTATACTGTAGGTCCCATTACAAGATATACAATGTAAGAATATAGAACTGTAGGTAAACCAAAGAAAATCAGATTAATAAATCATTTAAATAATAAAACAGCTAAACTAGGAAGTCATTACAGAGCATGCAATAATCATTAATATAACAAGGCACTGGGTTATGTAACAATTGAGTAAGTTTGATTATCTCAACAACTGAAAACATGGTCAAGTAAACTGTATCATGTATATCACATATTATAACTGACCACTGTATATACAAACTATCTCAGGTAAGTCTTGTAAATGGTGGCCCTATAATCCGCAGGTACGAACAGCTGCCCATTTAGTCACATATATCTACAGCCTGAGACATCTGGTCAAGCGGCTGCTGATTATGTCAAGACAGATTTAATAGCCACAAAATATGGCAATTTTCTTAAAGGTATTTTTAGATGTTACATATAGGTCTGTGTTGACTTACCATAACATGGTAATTATGCTTAGATAATATGTGTATTACTGGATCAAATAATTATAGATAAGATAATAATACATATATGCATAAAACATCTGTATGAGATGATCATATTACTGAAGATTTGTAACAAAGCATGTTCAGTGTTTACATTATCTGACATAATCTTTATATGTTAAATGCACATCTTATGTTTGTATAACATCTACATAAATAATAGGTTACAAATGATGCACACCAAATATATGTATAAATTCCCAAAATTATGAGAAAAGCATAGCAAATATTTGTATTAATTCCTACAGTTATCATAAATTATGCTATATGCAAATAAAATGTTTGCAGTGGTTTGGAATGGCCAGGTTACTGGTAGAATGTTAATACAAATATTTTAGAATTGAATCAAACATTTCTGAAAATGGTGATCGTAAGCTACAATAACATACATCAAGAAAATTAGTTGTTTTGAGTTAAAAACAATGAATGAAATCACAATTATATAACACAAGTAAGTACAAGGCATTAGTAAGTACAAGGCTCACACAAGCTAAGTACACACACAAGCCAGAATTTTATGTCTGTCACATAACATTAATATGCTAGCAGCTAAAATGTTGGGAACAAGGTAATGGTTTTGTATTACTAATTGTTAATTGTATGTACATGTGATATGCTGAATGTAAGAAAAAGAGTGCTGAAATGCTGCATACAACCTGTTTTGTTGTATGGCAGTGAATAATGGAACATGAATGAACAAATTAGGAAATGCAAATGTTACAAATGGCTTGGACTGCCAGAGTTACTAACAACGACTGTCTGGAGGAGGTTAATGAAACTAGAACATTATATGCAACTACAAGAAAGAGACAAACATAACTGTTTGATCATGTAATGAGAAGAGAGGCATTGGAGAACATTGTGACAACTGTAAAGATCAGTGGGGAAAAAGGCAGAGGCAGATCAAGAGAAATGATGTCTGATGAACTAAGACGGTGGAATGGAGGAATACCATCAGTCAAATTGATCCAGAACACCAAGACCTGGGATCTGGAGAGACATGACCACCTATGCCAGTTGGCAGAGCACATGATGATGAAGAACAAGAACAGAAACAGCTGCAGCACAGTCATGCCAGCAGATCTTTGGATTGAGTAACCTGAAAGTGGTGTTAAGGCAATCAACCCCAGCGTTTATTGACTGTTAGTGATTTATTAGACAATTCTAGTTCTATAGTTTTCCATTGTTTTCTGCAGGTGTTTATGTTTATGTTACCTTCATGGCTGCAGGTGTTTATGTTACCTTCATGGCTGCAGGTGTTTGTTACCTTCATGGCTGCAGGTGTTTATGTTACCTCCATGACTGTGGGTGTTTATGTTACCTTCATGGCTGCAGGTGTTTATGTTACCTCCATGGCTGTGGGTGTTTATGTTACCTTCATGGCTGCAGGTGTGTATGTTACCTTCATGGCTGCAGGTGTTTGTTACCTTCATGGCTGCAAGTGTTTATGTTACCTTCATGGCTGCGGGTGTTTATGCTACCTTCATGGCTGCAGGTGTGTATGTTACCTCCATGGGTGCAGGTGTTTATGTTACCTTCATGGCTGCAGGTGTTTATGTTACCTTCATGACTGCAGATGCTTATGTTACCTTCATGGCTGTAGGTGTTTATGTTACCTTCATGGCTGTAGGTGTTTATGTTACCTTCATGGCTGCAGGTGTTTATGTTACCTTCATGGCTGCAGGTGTTTATGTTACCTTCATGGCTGCAGATGCTCATGCTACCTTCATGGCTGCAGGTGTTTATGTTACCTTCATGGCTGCAGGTGTGTATGTTACCTTCATGGCTGCAGATGCTCATGCTACCTTCATGGCTGCAGGTGTTTATGTTACCTTCATGGCTGCAGGTGTTTATGTTACCTTCATGGCTGTAGGTGTTTATGTTACCTTCATGGCTGCAGGTGTGTATGTTACCGTCATGGCTGTGGGTGTTTATGTCACCAACACAATCACACATTCACCTTCTCTACTTCTGCAAGTGCCTGTCTAGATGACAGTTTCATCCTATTTGTCCTTTCACAATTCTATAAAGTTGATGTTGCTTATATCAATAATTGTTGCCCAGCTCTTTAAACATTCCAAATAAATCTACGTCTGTATTCCTTGGCCTCCCTCGCCCAGTGTTTTCCCACATAATGGTAATTTCTCTACTCCACCTCTGCTGTTGCTATGTCCCATACATTTAACTCCATCTGTGTCTTATGTCTTTGATGAGTATTCTAGTAACACATTCAGCACTCAGTACCCCAGTGCTTGTTTTCATCAATGTCTATAACATTGCCAACATTCTTTGTAAAAACCACATTTCCAATGTCTCCAGTTTCTTCACAATTTCACTTCACGTTCACACACATACACCAGCAAAACTAAATAGAGACAAATAAGTTAGAAGATCATGTCAGTGCAAGAGAGGTCATATCACAATATTAGGGCTCAACAAAATATTACTGTTGACATTATTGAATGAAGAACATACATGAGTACATTCAGTGAGGGACATTCTCATACGACTTAAAGCACACTTGACATATGATGCTGGACCCATGGTATTTTATAGACCAATCAGCAGTGGGTGGGTGATGTGGTCAGTATTACACCAGCCAGCTTCACCTGTCAGGACACACCCTGGTGTCCAGTGTAGCCTGGGAGCCCAGTCAGTTTTAAACATTCCAATCCTTGACAATAACTGACCCATGTTTTCATGGTTTCTGTCCAAAGCAATGCAATATGCGTGATCACTTTTGTCTGTATCCGTAAGCAATGAGTGGTGTGATATCTTTCACTTTTGGTCTGAGTATGCTAAAGAAATCTGGCTATATATTTTAACATACAGGCCAGTGTGTGCGTTATAGTGTGACAGGACAGTGAGTGCTTTATACAATGTGACAGGAAAGTGAATGCTTTATACCATGTGACGAGACAGTGAATGCTTTATACCATATGACAGGACAGTGAAAGCTTTATACAATGTGTATACATGTGGTCTCTTTGAAAGCAATACACTCATAATTTGTTTTTATTGTCTTAGTTGTCAATATTTAGTCTTTGCTAGGAAATATAAAAAATAAAATAAAAAGAGTTACCAGATGTAACATTAGTATTGAAGGGAATTGATTATGAACGAAGTAACTATCCCCCATTTTATTTATAGAACAACCAGCATGTGATGGTTGCTGCAGTCAATATCAAGCTGGCCACCTTTACTTTTCGGACCATTCCCTGGTATCAATTCTAGGCTGAGCTACCCTGGAAGCCCAGGGCAGGTGTTTTTAAATCTGTCTTGATAAGGAGTCGAACACACTACCACTGGACCAGCAGGACACTGGGCAAGACCTTGAGGCAAATATCTGTGGTGCTCCCTGTCCACACACTACCACTGGACCAGCAGGACACTGGGCAAGACCTTGAAGCATCTATCTGTGGTGCTCCCTATCTACAGACTGGCTTCCCAGTCTGGCCCACATCTTCAGGATCACATGCTTCTGCATAGATATGAATCCCAAGTGTCACTGCTGCACTCCCCGCTGGTTCCTGCACTAGGAGTGGGGAAGGAGAACTCTGCAACACAGCCTGTGTAGAGATGATACTCCGATAATGTGTTCAGGTAAATATCTGCTGTGTAGAGATGATACTCTGTTACTGTGTTCGGAGGAAACTATCTACAACAGCCAGGTTGGCTGATGTGTGTGTGGGTGGGTGGGGAAAATTGTGAGGGTGTGGGATGTGTGGGTTGGTGGGGGTATATGTGTGTGTGGTTTTGTGATGTGTGTTTTTCTGGGTGGTTGCGGGTGTGTGGATGGGTGGTGGAGAATATGTGGGTGGGTGTGTGCGTGTCGGTTATGGGATGGGTGGGGGATGTGTGTGTGGGTGGGGAAATGTGTGTGGGTGGGGGATCAGTGGGTGGGTGGCGGCATGTATTTTTGCCTGGGTCTGTGTGAATGCGTGGAGGTATGAGTGGGTGGGTGGGGTGGCTGCGGGATGTGAGGGTGGATGGGTGATGTGTCTCACAACATTGCAATATGCACTGTTTATGTTTACAACTTTCATTTGACAATGTTTCCCCCCCCCCCCCCCCCCCCATGTGAATGTATCATGCGTAATATGCATTGTTTATGCTTACAAAATCCATTTGACAATGTTTTTTTTTCCCTATGTAAGATGAGTGATTGAAAGGGCCAAATGTAAGACGGGCCTGCGTGCCCAATTTGTTACCCTTTTAAAATAAAGTTCGTATGTTTATTCGTTCGTTTGTGTAGAGATGATACTATAATACCATGTTCGGAGGAAAATATCTACATCAGCCTCTGCAGAGTTGATACTCTGATACTGTGTTCGGAGGAAAATATCTACATCAGACTGTGTAGAGATGATACTCTGATACCATGTTTGGAGGAAAATATCTACATCAGCCTGTGTAGAGATGATACTCCGATACCATGTTCTGAGGAAAATATCTACATCAGCCTCACCATAACAGATGCAAGACCATTTCAGGGTTTAGGTGACCTGAGCACAGCACATCAGACTTAAGGGTTAGAACTCAATATTTTAGAGTTCTTTCAACTAACCAGGTCACAACTGACAAATAAGTACAGCAGTTACATGGATATAGACAAGCAAGCTAGAGACTTAAAAAAACAAAAAACATGCAAGCAATTAATTGTAATTATCTCATTCACCCACAATTAATACTGTTTACAACCTGATCACTACAAATAATTATCATTTGAAAATCATGGACTTGACCTTGCATTCTGGTTAGTGGTTTAGAAACATAATATTATTGCAGAGATACATTTCGAAAATTAACAAAAAAAGTTTGTGAAATAAAAAAAAAATAAAGAAATTAAGAAAACCAGTCATATATTCTATAAAGTAATTTAACATAACAAGGCTGCAATATTGTTCTCTTGTGTTGTTGTCACGTCCATGTCCAGATTTGGAAGCATTCTTTTTACTAAAAACAAAAGAAAATGTTTCTGTGACTCTTGTCCACTTGAAGGTTTTACTGGTTAGAGACATCATGCTAACCCAATCCAATCCAAAAATAAAACATAAAAATTCGGCTTTGTTAAACCAGCTTCTGCAGTATTGTTTATAATTGAGGTCCGCTTGTGTGTGAGGTTTGATATTCTTTCCTTTCTTTGTTCTCTTTTGAGCTAGTCCTAAAAATGACAGGTTATATTTTCTCTTCTCTGCTCTTCAGGTTCGGTTGGGTCTTATCAGGCTCACGCCGACTGGCATTTTCATTATTTTGTTTATCATGCTGGATTGAAACCAGAATATATAGCATAAGTAAGCCATGTGTTCTCCTTGTGTATTCATCATAATTCTCTATTCCAGCTTCATAGCAGTGTTAGTGATGTCATGTGATCTGTGAGGGTGAAGAGAACAGTATCTTAATGAATAACAAACACACTCTGGGGTAGTTAGCTCACACCTGCTCATAATTGTATATTCTACTTACACAAACTACTATACTTCAATATGTTGCAGAAACCCAAAGAATACTACAGTTACACATCACATGTGTTAGATAAACTCAAGCAATACAGCTGCCACACTTCACATGTTGTAGGAATACAGAAACCTATCAGCACATTTTACATTTGTTGTGGAAACAAAGAAAATAAACTATTACATGTAGAACTACATAGACAATAAACTACAGTACTTCTCATATTTTGATGGAACACAAAGAAAATAAACTATAGTGCTTTTTATGTTTTGATGAAACACAGGAAATGAACTAATATACTTCCTATGTTTTGACACACACACAAAACAATTAAATATCACACTTCTCCTGCACTAATGAAAGAATCAGAAAATAAACATATCTATCTTTGGAAAAAAAAATTAATACTAAGCCAAGTTTGAAAATGACAGTGACACCTGAACAATGAAATAACCTTTCTAACCAAGCTGAATTAACAACAGATACAGACATGTGTAAGGCAGAAATAAGAAAGAGAACATGGATGGCTGAACTAACATTTAACCATGCAAAATAGCTTTCCACATCTAAACAACTAAGTTAAAGATTACAATTAAGACAGATTAATTGTTACATACACTCTTCATTATCATATGGTGCAGAAACAAGGACAATGGATAAATCATCCTTTGTAAAAACAATAAAGCTTCAGTGAATAACATGCTGGGAGGGAATGAGCTATGGTTAGTATCCAGGAAAGGGTAAGTGAAGATTAAGCAACAATTGGAATAGAGTGGTATAAGTAAACAAATGCTGAAGAAAATGCTGAAGCTTAGATAAGTATATAGGACAAGAGGAGATTCAGTAACAGATGGAGTAGAGTGGTACATGTAATAATATGCTGGGAGCCAATGAGCTTAGATAAGTATTTAGGACAAATGCAGATTAAGTTACAATTATAACAGATTGGTTCCAGTAATAACATACTAGAATACAGTGAGCTGAGATAAGTGTATTGGGCAAGAACAGAGTAAACAACAATTGGGACTGAGTGGTTTCAGTAATAACACCTTGTAACATGCTGGGACAGAAAGTGCTATTGCTGTTATCAATCCACTTATGCCGGGATTTCCAACCTTTGGCCCAATGCCATGTTGTGAAAATCCCAGTGTTAACTAGTATTATCTTTTAACAACATTACATGACATTGGAATTCTTGGGGATCTGTGGATTTCCTTCATGAACTGAGGCAATGCCAGAAACGGGCTGTCCTAGTACAATGTGAACTTGTTTCCTTCTAACCACAGGTTGTAGACAGTACAATAGTGGGTGTAAACAGTACAAGAGTGGGTGTAAACAGTACAACAATTGGTATAAACAGTACAAGAGTGGGTGTAAACAGTACAACATTGGGTGTAAACAGTACAACAGTGGGTGGTGTAAACAGTACAACAGTGGGTGGTGTAAACAGTACAACAGTGGGTGGTGTAAACAGTACAACAGTGGGTGGTGTAAACAGTACAACAGTGGGTGGTGTAAACAGTACAACAGTGGGTGGTGTAAACAATACAACATTGGGTGTAAACAGTACAACAGTGGGTGCAAACAGTGCTGTTACAGGCATAAAACAAAAACATAAAAGTCCCTGTTACATGCCTTAGGACAAATTGAGCAAATATTATTTGGACCACTCAGCACTCATGGCTGATGTGGTCATTATCATGCCGGCTGCCTTTACTTTCCCAAAACACTTCCTAGTATCCAATTTAGGTTGGGTTGATCCGGTACCTAAGCCAGTTTAAAAAAAAAAATTGAATCCACCTTGATGCGGATCAAATCCCTGACCACTGAGCATTGCTGTCTGTGATTTGATGGGTAATTGTACGCTCAGCAGTGCTGTTGCACAGGATTTATTATTCAGGTTTGCCCCTCTAGTCCCACTGAGCTTAGCCTAGAGATGTTCACCTCAAATGGATGCGGCCATCTCATGAAGGAATTGGGTCTTCACCAAACATAACATTAATGGAACTAAGAAAAGTTTCAAGGACAAAAGGAAGCTAAACAATACATGGAATAAAGGGGTTTCATGTAATAACTTGCTGGCACAGAAGCAGCATACAAATGGGGAAAGCAATAAAAGTATAACATGTTTTTGGATGCAGAATGAGGTCAAATTGTCAGTATTATTTTCTTGTTATTTCACTGACAACGTATGTAATAAAGAACAACACATGAATCATCTTTTCTTTTTGCATGTGAAGTTCACAAGTGAGAATTATACAGGTATATGTGTGTCTGTGTAAGCACATATGTGTGTGTGTGTATGTGTATGCAAGCACACCTGTGTGTGTATGAGTGTTTGCATGTATGTGTGCTACATGCATGAATGTGTGTGTGTGTGTGTGTGTGTGTGTGTGCGCACGTGTGTATAACTTAGTTGCATGTCCTTTATTATAGGATGTCACAATTAACACCAACATTTATTAGCTTGTTATGATTTTCTACGCAATTTACATTCAGTGGCTTGCCACTGCTTTCTAAATGGCCAACACTCTTCCCATTGTGAAAACATGTAGGGATGTGGAGGACAAACATGCCAAACATGCATTTAAAACATCACACAACAAATAAGCTTTAAAAAAACTGCATAAAACCAACCTATGTGTTTGCGTACACATTGAGATCATCATCAGGGCTAGAAAATCCTTGGTTTTCAAAGGCCAAGGAACTGGGATCTTTGTGCTGCTCAGAAGCCTTTCCGGTGGATTTATCTGCTGTTTGGGTTTTTTAAATTGTGGATTAAAGCAGCAAAGCAAATTTGAATAAAGCGGTAAAACAGACAGGTTGGGATAAAGCAAGACTCTATGGGATAATGAGGCATTTAAATTTAAGGCAAAGGTAGACTGCAGTTGGGATGTAAAACACAAACAATTTTGTATACATAATTATTAGAGTGATCAGCTGTTCCTCACTGTCAGCTTTCTGTCCAACTTATGGCAAAGTGATGCTATAACTTAGTTTTGGATCAGTCACTTTAGCCATTGAGGTCAAACCTCTAATATTTAAATACTGGCACATACATTTTTAACTCTAAAACGTCATAACTGAACAGAAGAGGGGGCTTCAAATGAAAACCTGACAAGTGTGATAGAAATACAATAATCATGCCATTTTCTTGTAACCTGTCAATATTGTTGTTAAGGATGTAAAGAGAGTTAATCACGTGACATCATAGTGCAGACAAACATGGTGACACCATAAGGACAGTGTAAAAATGGCCACCCCACTTTTGACATGCAGCTAAGGAGCAGCGTTTTGTTAACGATTTTTGATCAGCGAAGGGTAGAGACTATAGAAATTAACCCGGCAAATGACTGTCCAGTATGGTGATGCATGCCTGCCAGTCCAGCAAGTGTATGGGTGGAGTAGGAAGTTTCAATACTTTTCTGTCCTATAAAGAGGTACAGCAGGTGGGGCATGAGTGGTTACACACGTGAACAAGATAATATTTTTCTACAGAACCACTTTTTTTCGTGCTGGCTGATTTGCATTGAACATAGATAGTGGTGACTACTTCAAAAAATGATAAATTTGTTCTTTATTTTTTCAGAATATATTCACACAAAAAATAAGGTTTTAATTTTATGCCCCTTCGTACAATATTCCCCTGTATATTTTCAAGCTTGTCTCTTATAATTTTCTCAAGATTACCATGATTGATCACATATTTTCTCTGATCAATTTGCAGTTTTCATTTGCTTCTCAAAGAATTGCTTCATTTGTTTTAGACTAGTCTTATTTAATTACACTGTTGCATTGTAAAAACCATATTGAAACATACAATATTTCCCAATTAAATCTTTACATTATTCCCCTTTAAAAATCATACTGAGGCATACAATATTTACCGGTAAAATTGCTGCTAGCATATAATATATTTCTCTTTAAAACTACATGCGCTTAAAAGTCGACAGGGTCGACTTCATTGCACCAGGTTTTATCCCATATGGCTCCGTCTCTTTCCGCAGTGCAGAAAAGCGTCACACAAAGCACGAATTCCGTAGCTCCAGCAACGACCCTCAGCAGTCTCCAAAAAACTGCACTCGTGAACCGAAGACGCGGCCAGGAATCGAACCCACAACCATCGGAGCCCGAGTCAAATGGCTTGACCACTTGGCCATGGAGACTCCCTAAGAATCCTTAACAACATTTAAATTTTACCCATTAAAAATCCATAATAACTCATAATATTCTTTTGCTTTGTATGTGTTAGCCCAGAATTGATAACCCATTCAAGCATTTCCTGACTATTGTATGTGTCAACTGGGGCATAGAGATCAGCAATGATGACATGCTTTATAACTACATTGCATTATTTATAAATGACTCTGAATCTATGGCCAGAAGTTCACTCCAGCTACAGTGAAGAGTTATTGCAGTTTTCAAATCAATTCAACATTTGAGACTGCCCCAGGATTCTTTTCAAATTTATGATAAAGCCTTTGAGAAGACTTGCATACTTTATAGTTCTGAAACAGGACAGTTGGAATGCAGTTTTATTATCGAATTCTGCTAGCAAGTTTACAGTATCAACAAATGCTATATGATACATTCTCAGCAAACACCCCTAACTTGCCACTTATAATATGTGGGTCAAAGTTCAGCTTACATAACTTTTGATGTGGAACTAACTTGTCCTAAACCTGACACTAAACATTGATTTGTTTGACATCTTCATACAACAGAAGCAAGGACCCTCTTTGTTTGCCCACTCACAATATGTGGGTCATAGTTCATGAACATAACTTTCAGATAAAGAAATCAATAATAAGAAAGCTTACACTAAGAGAGGATTTACTGTTAACATCTATGTAAAACCAAGACCAGGTCATGTATAATGCAGTTCATACAAAACAAATAAATACAGATGGCGAATGGACATGACTATAATGACAACCAGACAAAGACTTCACACTCTATATTCACAGAGAACACTTCAACTCCACATCGGTACCACGTAAGCTGAAAGTGTAACTGGACACAGGGCACTGGACTTCATCACTGATAGAAATATAACCTTTAAATCCCATGTTCTAGTTTTTATATTTATTTGATGAAAACACTAAAAAGATATTTTATTCTCTCATATACAGACACATTCTGCATTCTGCATGTATGCAGAATACAATAGGCAAGCTGCTGGAGAAGGTAATTTCCAGGAAAATATCAAGCCAACTAGAGAGGCAAGGTGTTTTCCCACCCACCCTGGGTGGGCACCGTCCAAAGAGAGAAACCTGGACCTATGCAGCAGTCTTTGCCCAGGATGTCTATGAAGGTTTCCACTCAGGCACTGAAACCGTTGCTGCAGCGATTGATCTTGAGGACGCATACAACAGAGTACCACTGGATTTTTTAATGTTTCAGCTTCTCGAACTAAACGTAAGTCCATTCCTCCTTAGTTGGATCGCTGCAGCCCTCTTCCAACGGAAAGTAGTTTTTAGATGTGGCAGTTGGACTTCGGAACCAACAACAATACATCCTGGCCTACCACAGGGATCACCATTATCTCCGGTACTGTTCAACGCCTACACAGTGAGAATCACCAGTGAGCAGATCACTGGACCTGGCAGGACATTGTCATATGCCGATGATGTTTTAGTGTATCGTCAGGGGAAGGATAGAGAGGAGGTTGCTGTGGAACTGCAAACCGAACTCAATCGCATAAGTACTTGGTGTGATGAAGCTGGGGCAATGGTCAACCCAACAAAGGCAACAGTGACTTGGTTCTCGTTGAATAATCATATTGTCAACACTCCAACACCAACTGTAATGCTGTGTTCAGAGACGGTGGAAAGAACGCAGGCAATGAATTACCTGGGGATACGGTTTGATCGAAGCCTTGCTTATAATGGGCACATAGACCAGGTGATAACAAAGGCCAAGCGGGGTTTGGCAGCGATGCGGGTGATGGCGGCAGCAAACTGTGAGCAGCGCCATCTATGTCTTCTGTACGAGGGGTTGGTCATGTCTGTTTTGGAGTATGCAATGGCAATCCTGACTCTCAGCCATAAGCAGATAGAAAGGATGGAAAGGATACAGAATGAAGCTATGCGCATTATTCTTGGATGTACAAGAGATACAGCATGCAGGGCGATGCGCTATCTTCTTGGTTTTCCAACCATTGAAGAGAGAATAAAAGGTTGCAGGGCACGCGCCTACCTCAGAATTAACGCAAACACACAACATCCACTGCATAGTGAAATTAGGAAGGTGAAGGGCAGCAGGTTAAAAAGAGGACGGTCGTGGATGGGTCAAGCCGAAGACATTCTTCAACAGGTGTGTTCACTTGAGGACTTAGAACCTGGCGAGGAGTGGGTGCGAGTGCCAACAGACTTCTGCACATCCTTTTCAGTTTGCATCCAACTAGATAGAAAATGCAGACAAGAAAATCCGGCTGCTGTTGAGGCTGAAGTACAAGCGTTGATTTTCGAGAATTCGCTAGACGGTGACGCGGTCATCTACACAGATGGGTCGGTCGTCCGACATGTGAGAAGCTCATGGGCCTTTACAGCTCGGGCCGGAGGGAGAATTGTGAAGGAGGACTCTGGTGCTTTCACTGAAACCACAAGTAGCCTGACCATGGAAGTCATGGCAGTAAGTAAAGCAATAACATGGCTCGAGACACAGACATTCACTAGGGCTTGTTTCCTTAGCGACTCAATGAACATGATCAAGAGGATAGAGGAGGGGTCGATCCGAAGAGAATGGTTGCTGCCTCTGGAGCAGTCTCGACTGGCAAAGATTAGTTTCATCTTCGTGCCAGGGCATGCGGGAGTACAAGGAAATGAGCGGGCTGACAAGCTCGCAGGTGAGGCTACTGTGGAGGGCGGAAGCGCCATGGACCAGGCCGACATTCTGAATGCTCTACGAGAAGTAAGACTTTTGCGAGAACCAAGTGATGACTGTGAATCTACAACAATGGCCAGACTGCGAGAGCAGCAAATTAAAAGAGGGGTGGCCAAACAAGAACACTACGCAGGAAGCCAAAGAAGATTTATAAACCAACACAGAACTGGCATCGTTAGCCGCTACACGTTGCGGGATTTGCTGAGGAGGGGATCCGAGCACTTATGGACTGAATGGTTCGATGTGCAATGAGGATGATCTGTCGACTAACTAACTAACTAACTATACAGACACATATTTACTACTGCTCCTGTTTCAATTCAGTCACTAAGCAATATTACTCCAAAAATGAGCTATGGGTTTAATTCCTAGTAAATATGAAACTAACAATTCTAACTTACACAAACATCATCAGCTGTACTCTGTGGATGCTTATTTTTCAATAATTCCAAAACTAATTTACAAAATCCTATATTAAAGTGATAAAATTATCTTTGGCCATTATTTAGATATAATGCAAGACATAGCAAACATCTAAATATACTACATATCCCAAAACCTGGAATAGACTTATAAAATACAAACTTTGTGTACCACACCTCAGCTGCGGAACAATCTTCTATAGTAAATCAAAGATACCACTGACAGGTATATATATAACATTAAAAAACACTCAATATTCTATCTACACTGAATTGCAATCTCATTATTTGCATATATTTTACAGTATAAATGTTATAATTATTTATTTATTGACAAGAAGCTAAGGGAATAATTAGCATCAATGGCTGCTGAAAAAATAACACATATATGGCCATGTCCTGAGTGCACCAGCATCAATCCCAGTTAACTAATCAATCAGCAACAGTCACACAACTACATAAGATCTCTCTGAGGTCAGTATTTCAACACTCTGAGTGTGGATATTAAGAGTTAAAGCAACAAAGATTATTTAAAAGACAAAACAAAATGGAGGATGGGATTGGTTACCAAACAGGAGATCATGGATAAAGACATTTGTTTCAAATGACTGCACATCTATGAATCCTCTCTTACAACCTACTATAATAGTCTTACACTTTCACCCCGTATCCTCCTGGGGCATAGGTCTTCAACCAACTCTCTCCAAGCCATCCTACCCTAGCGATCCCATGCAGCTTTGTCCATGTCCTCCACATATTATTAATTCTCTAACAACCTAATTAAAATGGTGCTATAGTATACATCTCCTCACACTAAGTATTCTCTCTTATTACCTACTACAATAGTACCACAGTATAAATCTCCATTTGATAAGAGTCCTCACTTACAACCTACAATAATGATACTACAGAATAAATCTCCCCACGCCAAATATTATTTCTTACAAGCTAATCATAATGGTTCTAATATATAAATCTCCCCACACTAAGTATTATTTCTTTCAAGCTAATTATAATAGTTCTAACATATAAATCTCCCCACACTAAGTATTATTTCTTTCAAGTTAATTATAATAGTTCTAGCATATAAATCTCCCCACACTAAGTATTATTTCTTACAAGCTAATTATAATGGTTCTAACATATAAATCTCCCCACACTAAGTATTATTTCTTACAAGCTAATTATAATGGTTCTAACATATAAATCTCCCCACACTAAGTATTATTTCTTACAAGCTAATTATAATGGTTCTAATATATGAATCTCCCCACACTAAGTATTATTTCTTACAAGCTAATTATACTGGTTCTAATATGTCACCAACTGGCTTGAGGTAGCTCCCGGTTGGGCAACCACCCAGCCAACATCATTTTCTTCTGCTGGTGTTAAGTTCTGGATGCAGTTTAAGATCCCCTAACTCTGTCAGAAGGAACTAATTGCTACCCCAGATCCCAGAGAGAAAACGTGGAACAAATGTCTGTTATGCTGATTTAAGACACTGTCCCTGATACTCAAGAAAACAGCCAAGAAGTGGCTCGTTGAAGATAGAATATATCTATATAGATTTGGCTGTACTTGGTATCACCAGAAGTGAGAAAGGAGGAGTTAAGACATGCAACGTAATCTGGTTACTTATGACTGCATAGGCAAGATACCTCCCGGACATAGATTCCCACTTCTGGACAATATGTGTGAACCCCCACTAAATGATACAAAATGTGTGTACTTGATTACGCTACACAAACATTTATAAACATTTAGAATTATATGGACAAATTGAGTTTTAAAATACAACAACTGTGTTTATTATTGCTATTGATGATCATATGATGATGATTATTATATTATGGTATACGTAACTCATCTGGCTGAAAAGCTCAGAAGCACATAGGTCATGCTTCCCCCAGTGAGACGCAGTTCACTGTCAGATTGAAGGAGTCCAAATTGGTCCCTCACAAGGCTAAGTCACTTCCTGATATGGGTTGTTGACTGTCCATTGCTCCTAAGAGATCTGGAATGAAACGAACGGAGATGGGTAGTATCTACGTCTACACATCTCAAACACATATGTCTATACATTCATATAAACATACATTCAAGTCATAATATATGATGGTATGATGATAGATGATGGCATGTTACATAAACATATATCAGTTCTAAATAAATATATATATATATATATATATATATATATGTATATATTCATAAAACCATTTAGAACATCTATAGCTTAAAACATACATTTATGTAATGCAGTGTTTCCCATATAAGTTCACCTCACTTACTCTTTCCCTTTCTGATTCATTCATACTGTCTTGTCGGAAGGGCTGGTCGCACAGTCCTGTCGAACATTAAATGCCTTCCCTGAATCTGTCTGGGATATTGAATGTCCTAAGTCATGTCTGTCCTCATGCAGACATCATGCAGACAAGGTGAACTGGTGCCATTCCTCAAACCAAGTGGTTTCACCACAATCTTGGTAGGCACTCAAAGTGTTGGTCCAAATAATCAATGTTAATTGGACGCTATCAAGAGACTGGTAGCTCTCAGGAATTTCTCCTAAGTAGTCAGCCTCCCCAATGTTTAACATTATACAGGATGAATCTACATGTATCTCCTGTACATGCATAAGCCAAACGCTCATGTAGCTTGGATAATGGATGTCTCCAAATTATCACATACAACAAATCAGACAACCAAGTAGTGACTGAAAGAAGAAAATAGTTCTCAGTGAAATCGTAAAGCTAGAACTGGAACATTAAGTACAAAGAAAATCCACGAGTGTAAAGTTTTGGAGAATAAACAGAAACAAGAAACTATAAGGCCTTCAGACTAGCAGACAAACTCAGAATAATGGTATTACCTGGGTTATAGCTAGGAAATCCTGTCATACGACGTTGTATCGAAGTAACAAAACGAGAGGGTAATCTCTCACCAGAAATTAAAATTCCGGCTTCCCTGGTACGCTATTGTGAATGTGTCTGAAGTCTTGCTGGCCATGCATGTAGTTTTATTCTCTTCATCCCTGGCTAGTTTCCACGTTGGCTAATTAATATATCCCCTATTAATTAACTCCACCTATTTTTCCATGTACAATGACGGGATGGATTACGTCCCAAACTCTTCTCACCCCTCCTCCTTTCCTGTGAAGGGTAGTTTCATCTGTCAATCAAATTGACCGATGTTCTGCCGCATGTCTGAAACAATGAAGCATGCTTCGCTAGCGATGCAATAGACGTTGCGTCACAACTACATCCCCATCTGCGGTTAACACAAGCCTTCCTTGGTTGCTGTCAGAAATGTGTCAGCCATGTGTTCCTACTTTGCCGCTGTATTGCAGTGAGGTGTTAAGTATCTGGTCCTAATTGCTCCTTTGGGGTGGCAACTACAGACGTTGTCCCATCTCCCCAATGTCTGGACTTTTACCGCATGTGTTATTTCAGACGGGTCTGGCTGACCCTCTTATCTCCCATTCTGCCGTGGCTGGTTCTCACGTTAGGTCCTGTTGAACTAAGGTGTTAGGTGTCTGCCCCTATTCCAACCACAGGATTCTAAACTAACACGTCAATCTCAACTGACTGGCTCCGCGATGTATCAACTGAAAACAGTGAGTTTTCAACCTTTGATAGCGCCCGCCGACTGGTGCCGTGGTGTCTGGGTGTTACGTTTGATCTGTACATCAAAGCTTTCTCAGACCTAGCATTACAGAAATGATGGGGCGTGCGTGGTCAAAATGTATTTTTCTCTTGTTTTCAATCCTCTTGCACTTCTATCATTTTCTGGTGGACGTTTATGCTTTTAGAGAATGATAGAAAAATATTGTGGGCTCTTTAATTCCTTTTTAACTTGTGTCATTCGGATGCTGGCGGGGCTGTCCCGTCACATAGCTCCCCAATTTAAGTAGGTTCAGCAATGAAGCCTATAACAGAGCCTCGGCAGCATTCAAGAATGTATCTAAGTTCTCTCCATTCCAGAATTGCCTCCAAGTCTGGGTTCCCAATATTCCTTGTGGCAGTGGGTTGTCCGGTGAGTCCAAAAAGACATCCCATGTCCATTCTCCCAGGATAAATCTTGTAAATCTTTGCTCCTGGTGTTGTGTCGGATTTCCGGGCTATTGCTCGGTAATGTCCTGTCCTCTGGAGGTTTTACTTTTTCCCAGCCGGGAAATTGCAAAATGTATAACAAGATTCTCCTACGCCGCAGAGAGACTGTTATTATCCACTCTATTTCTGGCCCTTGTCCTATAAGCAGAGGAAGTGCCATCAGTGTTTTCTTAAAAGAATTGGTCGCAGTAATGTTGCTCCATTTTCTTTTCCTCCGTTGGCCAAAGATCATAATAAAATCCTTTAATCTCCTCCTTTTGGCAGGAAATTTGCTAAACATAATAATTTTATGATGTGCATTCAACTCGTGCTTGCCTCTTTCTTGGTAGGGCATCCGTTTACTCCCTCCTGATTTAAGAGTTTTCTTCCCTCGATAATTCTTTATCCAGGTGAGTTCCTCTCTAACAGAGTTCCATTTAGAATCTGTGTTTGAAAGTATTAGGCTAGTAGAAGTTGTCCAGCTTTGAGAAATCCTGTTGTTCCCCAAGAACTGTGAATTTGTATCACTCCTTGTAGAAGTATACCTAAACAGCTGTTCTCCACATCCAACCTTGGTTGAAGTGAAAGGTAAACAAGGTTCTGAGTGTTGAGTATACCAACCGCTCCTGGCTTGTTCTGCTGCAGAGTCAATCAACTGCGATCCCCTGTTAGCTTCAGCTGTGTTGATGATAGGTATTACCTTCATCTTGTACAAAGAAATATTTTCTTCTTTGTTGGTAGCAGACATGTGTATCGTCCCTGAATCAGAGTCCGTGGTACTATCTACATGAATGCTTTGTTTATCTTGAATTTTCTTTTCGAAAGACTCCAAGATACTGACATCGTAAGAATTCTCCTCCGTGTCTTGTTTTTCCTCCATGGCTGGGCTCTCTTGTGCCAAGTTCAATTGAGGTATTCTCTCCCTGGTCTGGTTTTCTTGTGCCAAATCCAATAGAAGTGAATGTTGTGAGGTGTCATTTTCAATGCCATCTCCCATCTGAGATAAGTAATTCATACTGATAATTATTTCATCTTGTGTGGCCACACAGAAAGAAACACTGGAATCCTGTTTTACATCCATTCCAGTCTCAGCTGAATTCATTTCCACTCCTAGTTTCTCTGAACTGAAGGGAATAAAAGAGTCGGGTAAGGTCTCGCCTTCGATCTCTTTAACAGTTTTCCTCAGGTCCTCCTCCTCCTGGATTTTTCTCCTTTGGGAAGTCTTAGGAAGCTCCTGAGATTGCTGGGTTGCCAAGTCAGCTAATCCGCTTTTATTGCGGTGTAAACATTTATCACGTTTGTGACTGTTTATTGTACTCTGGGTACATTTATTCCTATTCCGTTTATTTTTCGGAATTGAGTGGGGAAGCATCTGCCTTTCTGTGCCCAAGTTTTTGTTTTTCTGAGCCATGGGGATTTGCAAAGGAATGCATGCCTCTTCTTTGTGACGGTCAGCTTCCCTGCTTTCTATCAGAGTTTCGGCTTGAGTGTTTGGCTTTTCCACAGTCGAGCTGGTAGATTCCTCCACGTTCAGTATTTCAATTTGCTTTTTCTTCATCTCATCTTCTTCAGCTTTGTGACGCATATCTGCTTCTAATTCTGCAACTCTTTTCATCATCTGCTCATCTTCTTTGTCCCACCAATCCATTTCTTCTCTAATAAATAGTTCTAGCTTCTCTCCTACTAAGCCGAGCCTTATGCCCCATCCTCTAGCGGACTCTAAGAAATCTGTGCGTGCATCCATGATCTCTTCTCAGCTTAAACTCAGGTAAGTAATTATATTATTACCCTACAGAGAGCTAGTCAGATTTATGCTAGAGCAGGATAGTGACAAGAGGAACTGACACTGCTATGAGAATGACAGTAGTGAATTTGAGTGAGAAAGTTGATGTAAAGCAGTCTGTCATACACTGAAGTAATTATGCATTATCAAATTATTCATGATTAAATCAAATGATAAAGCATGTAATCAAAAAAATCATCAAGTAAATCATCAATAAACTAATTAATATCACTAATTAATGTGATTATTAATTCTACAGTGGTGAATGATGTAAATTAACTCATATGATATTATCCGTTATTAACTTTTTAACAAGTTATTTAAATTCTACAAACTTCCCTAGAAACAAATTCCTAAGTTAATACTTAGCAAATGTTATGGGTGAAGAATGAAAGAATGATTAATGAAAATCAATAGTCTAGAATTTATTCTCTGATTCTCTCATGGATGAGAATTCCTAATATGTCAAAATCTTGCTTACGATCGAGCAAGCTAATACGTTAGAAATAAATAATAACTAACTAATGCTGCTAAGAATGTAAGTGAGAATGACTTAGGTTCTATCCCCGGGCAAAACCGGAATAATACCAGACTAACAGATTTGAAATAGGTTCGTTCCTTGCGAGCGAACCAAAGTGTTCTAGGGTTTACTCCCGGATTCTATAGCGGGCGTGCAGACCAATAAGTCGGAAGCGAACCAAAATTTTCTAGGGTGTACTCCCGGATTCTATAGCGGACGAGCAGACCAATATGTCATCAACTGGCTTGAGGTAGCTCCCGGTTGGGCAACCACCCAGCCAACATCATTTTCTTCTGCTGGTGTTAAGTTCTGGATGCAGTTTAAGATCCCCTAACTCTGTCAGAAGGAACTAATTGCTACCCCAGATCCCAGAGAGAAAACGTGGAACAAATGTCTGTTATGCTGATTTAAGACACTGTCCCTGATACTCAAGAAAACAGCCAAGAAGTGGCTCGTTGAAGATAGAATATATCTATATAGATTTGGCTGTACTTGGTATCACCAGAAGTGAGAAAGGAGGAGTTAAGACATGCAACGTAATCTGGTTACTTATGACTGCATAGGCAAGATACCTCCCGGACATAGATTCCCACTTCTGGACAATATGTGTGAACCCCCACTAAATGATACAAAATGTGTGTACTTGATTACGCTACACAAACATTTATAAACATTTAGAATTATACGGACAAATTGAGTTTTAAAATACAACAACTGTGTTTATTATTGCTATTGATGATCATATGATGATGATTATTATATTATGGTATACGTAACTCATCTGGCTGAAAAGCTCAGAAGCACATAGGTCATGCTTCCCCCAGTGAGACGCAGTTCACTGTCAGATTGAAGGAGTCCAAATTGGTCCCTCACAAGGCTAAGTCACTTCCTGATATGGGTTGTTGACTGTCCATTGCTCCTAAGAGATCTGGAATGAAACGAACGGAGATGGGTAGTATCTACGTCTACACATCTCAAACACATATGTCTATACATTCATATAAACATACATTCAAGTCATAATATATGATGGTATGATGATAGATGATGGCATGTTACATAAACATATATCAGTTCTAAATAAATATATATATATATGTATATATTCATAAAACCATTTAGAACATCTATAGCTTAAAACATACATTTATGTAATGCAGTGTTTCCCATATAAGTTCACCTCACTTACTCTTTCCCTTTCTGATTCATTCATACTGTCTTGTCGGAAGGGCTGGTCGCACAGTCCTGTCGAACATTAAATGCCTTCCCTGAATCTGTCTGGGATATTGAATGTCCTAAGTCATGTCTGTCCTCATGCAGACATCATGCAGACAAGGTGAACTGGTGCCATTCCTCAAACCAAGTGGTTTCACCACAATCTTGGTAGGCACTCAAAGTGTTGGTCCAAATAATCAATGTTAATTGGACGCTATCAAGAGACTGGTAGCTCTCAGGAATTTCTCCTAAGTAGTCAGCCTCCCCAATGTTTAACATTATACAGGATGAATCTACATGTATCTCCTGTACATGCATAAGCCAAACGCTCATGTAGCTTGGATAATGGATGTCTCCAAATTATCACATACAACAAATCAGACAACCAAGTAGTGACTGAAAGAAGAAAATAGTTCTCAGTGAAATCGTAAAGCTAGAACTGGAACATTAAGTACAAAGAAAATCCACGAGTGTAAAGTTTTGGAGAATAAACAGAAACAAGAAACTATAAGGCCTTCAGACTAGCAGACAAACTCAGAATAATGGTATTACCTGGGTTATAGCTAGGAAATCCTGTCATACGACGTTGTATCGAAGTAACAAAACGAGAGGGTAATCTCTCACCAGAAATTAAAATTCCGGCTTCCCTGGTACGCTATTGTGAATGTGTCTGAAGTCTTGCTGGCCATGCATGTAGTTTTATTCTCTTCATCCCTGGCTAGTTTCCACGTTGGCTAATTAATATATCCCCTATTAATTAACTCCACCTATTTTTCCATGTACAATGACGGGATGGATTACGTCCCAAACTCTTCTCACCCCTCCTCCTTTCCTGTGAAGGGTAGTTTCATCTGTCAATCAAATTGACCGATGTTCTGCCGCATGTCTGAAACAATGAAACATGCTTCGCTAGCGATGCAATAGACGTTGCGTCACAACTACATCCCCATCTGCGGTTAACACAAGCCTTCCTTGGTTGCTGTCAGAAATGTGTCAGCCATGTGTTCCTACTTTGCCGCTGTATTGCAGTGAGGTGTTAAGTATCTGGTCCTAATTGCTCCTTTGGGGTGGCAACTACAGACGTTGTCCCGTCTCCCCAATGTCTGGACTTTTACCGCATGTGTTATTTCAGACGGGTCTGGCTGACCCTCTTATCTCCCATTCTGCCGTGGCTGGTTCTCACGTTAGGTCCTGTTGAACTAAGGTGTTAGGTGTCTGCCCCTATTCCAACCACAGGATTCTAAACTAACACGTCAATCTCAACTGACTGGCTCCGCGATGTATCAACTGAAAACAGTGAGTTTTCAACCTTTGATAGCGCCCGCCGACTGGTGCCGTGGTGTCTGGGTGTTACGTTTGATCTGTACATCAAAGCTTTCTCAGACCTAGCATTACAGAAATGATGGGGCGTGCGTGGTCAAAATGTATTTTTCTCTTGTTTTCAATCCTCTTGCACTTCTATCATTTTCTGGTGGACGTTTATGCTTTTAGAGAATGATAGAAAAATATTGTGGGCTCTTTAATTCCTTTTTAACTTGTGTCATTCGGATGCTGGCGGGGCTGTCCCGTCACAATGGTTCTAATATATGAATCTCCCCACACTAAGTATTATTTCTTACAAGCTAATTATAATGGTTCTAATATATGAATCTCCCCACACTAAGTATTATTTCTTACAAGCTAATTATAATGGTTCTAATATATGAATCTCACCACACTAAGTAATGTTTCTTACAAGCTAATTACAATGGTTCTAACTATAAATCTCCCCACACTAAGTATCCCCTCTTACAACCTGCTTAACAGCAGCCATGATAAACATCTGGGTACTTCCCCTTCCCATAAACCACCCACCATTGTTCTCATAGGATACTTGTTGTTTATCTTAGCCCACCTACTGATATAGATTATAACATAGTTTTATTGTCAGCTACATCCTGTTGGCTGTCATTTTCTTTACTGTGATGAATGAATCACTGGCTTTATTGCACTTATGGCAGATAAACATGTGTCTCAATTATTGTCTTTGTGTACCTGTATGTCTCCTGCTCTCTACTCTCCTGCACACTCTCTCTGTCTTCTGTATGTTACCTTTATTGTTTCAAACATCTCTTAAGACGGTGAAGATTATCTACATATTGTTTACACCACATAACGCGTGTTGATGTTTACAACCATATAGGGCTAGCAATGTGTACCAAATACACTTCATGGTGTGAAAAGGGATCCATTACTTATGCCAACACTCTGTTTACTGTCTCATCATCATCTCATCTCATTTCCTCTTGTTCCTTTTGTACCTTGCGGTGTTGAGGTGAAGCATACACAGCAGGACAGTGCCCATTTATGGGCTTCATATATCAAGATTCCCATGGACACTGTTATTCCCTCTGTCCATCGTTTACATGGTCGGACATGGTTTACTGTCTGTATTCTCCATTCTGATGAATGAATCATTGCTTAATCATGATAGCTGACATATGTGACTCAATTGTCTTTGAACCTATCTCTCTCTCTCTCTCTCTGTCTGCTGTATATTATATACTGTTTTATTATTTCATCCATCTCTAACAGAATACATCATGGCAACAACATGACACTCTGAAAACATACAAAACAATAAGACATGTACAAACATTTATACTCAAGTCCTATAAGGAAGCAGTCAACCAACTGAATCAAGCAAACAATTTGGTGTTTAACAATTTATACTCACCCTTATTCTTCTTCTTATCAGATACTGGAATTTAAAAAAAGTTCAGACTGGTTAAACATTTAATAAGATAAAACTTTTTTTTTAAAAAGTCAGCAAAAATGAAGTAAATTTTTGTTCAACAAATAGCTTAAAGCTTAGAAAAGAGATTAGTTAGTTATTTGTTAGAGTATCATCCTTGTACTCAGGACATTTCCATGGATGCTCAGATTTCCCCCTCAACATATACATCAGCATCCAGTGGCTAATAGTGCCAGTTTTATGCTTGTTGACGAAACCCCTCATTATCTTAATGTGCCTCTAATGTCTGGCGGTGCCAATTCCTACTCCCAAGTTTCTCTTTGTAGACAATAATATGGATTCACTGGCATCAAAGTCCTCTGCTCTCCTTGTCTCATTAAGGGCATTAATAATGTCGGCATAATCGTCAGGCTGGTCATCTGCAATAGATGATAGCTTAGTTTATCAACTCGTTTATTTCTCTCAACTGCCACATGACCTAAGATGAAGATGACTCTATGACCAGTAGACCTCCACATGGATTCAATCCACTGTCTGTGTACAGATCAGATGAATGGAAATTCTGTCATTCGGTCCATATATAGCCTGTTTGTTTCATCAAACTCAGTTGCAGGCAATTTGGTAGCAGACCATCTTGCATTAGTTTCCATACAATTGAATTTGTGCTGGTTTTTCAGAAAACAGTGGCGAACTACTGAACGTAAACTTGCCAAGAAATAACAAACAGGGATTGACTGGGACGTCCTGTAATGGATGTGCAACTAACTTTTGTTTCATCAGTACATAAAATGAATAAACATTCTGTCCTTATATATTTTAAAAAAAATTTTGCATATCCTTTACAGGACATCGCAGTCAACATCAGCCCATTTCAGTTGATTATTGATTTCTTGGCAAGATTACACTCAGTAGTTTGTCAATATACAGCCTTTATAATTCCGTCAATACATAACATAGTTAGCTAGTTAGTTAGTTGGTTAATCAACAGATTATCCTCAATGCACATCAAACCATTCAGTCCATAAGTGCTCGAATCCCCTCTTCACAACATAACATGAATAGATATTCCATCAACTGTCAATATACAGTCTGTTTTGTTCCATCAGTACGTAAAATGAATATACATTCTGCCAGTCTGTTCAAATGCAACCTGTATTGTTGCATCAATACTTAAAATGAATGGCAACTCTGTCTGTCTGTCCATATACAGTCTGTTTGTTGCATCATTATATCAAATGAATGGCAACTCTGTCAGTCCATCCATATAGTCTGTTTGTTCAACTGTTGCTTTTGACACATTTTAATTATAATTTGATCAGAGATGATCACTTAGTATAACAGTTATTGCATATACACACTTCTAGTTCACTTACATTTCTTCTCTGTGATCTTCTCATTTTGTGCATCTTCATAAGGATTCTCAAAATTCTTTTCTGGTACCTCTGGCTGCTGTGACGGATCCAAGAAAAAATCATCATGTTCTTCTTTGATCGCAAATGGCTTATCTGGAAAAACAAGATTATCACAATAAACATGACTAACATACACAGAATCCAGAAAAAAAAGAGCAATGAATAACAATTCAGAGATACCAAGGAACTTCACACATTAAAACAATATCTATTTTCAAATCACACTTGCCTACCAGCCAGGTTGTCATGTGTTCAAGCTTCCCTTCAGGAAGGAGTTTGTTTCAGTGACCTGGCTTCCAGGCAACACAACCTAACCTGGGTATCAGCAATATGATGGGAAGTAAAGGTGGTTGATGTGATACTGACCACATGAACAATTGTGATCTGACCAGTCTAAAATATGGGACTAGACCATATACCCAATATGGTTCAATGTATGAAAAGGGGCCAACTTTATTGACTTTTACTGTTTACTACATCCAATTATAAACTTGACTACTTTGTGACAACTGGAAAAATTGATGGGAAAAGAGTAAAGAGATAAATGCCAAAATAGCTTTGCCATGTGGCATAATCGGGACAAGAACACAGACCTGATCCAAGACTTTGATGATTATGTCAGAAGGCGAAACATGACATCTAAGCTTCATTTTTAACTGAGAGTCATCAGCTCCATCATATAATTATTTCATTAAGGTTACTTCTTCATTTACCATACTGCATCATTCCCCACCCACACCATTAATTCTAAACACAATTACAACAACATGAACTCACCAGAATTTGGCAATTTTACAACCGTAGCATAGGTCTGATCAGGTACAATGTTTTTTGCCTTCTGACCTTCTTGCTTGCCTGCTTGTGGTTTAGGTTTTGCAACTGGTTTTGGCTTTGGGGCAGCTGGTGGCTTTGGCTTGTTTTTATTTCCAGAACTAACATCTTCGTAGGGGTTGCTAGTGTCCTCTCTTTCTTCTAAATGAGGAAGGAAAACTCAAGCTGATAATAGTGAAAACAATTTATACTCTGCTGGTATGAAGTTTTGTAAGCAAAGCCAATTGTTAGTCATGTGTATATATGGATAGCCTCTAGATTAAGGATTAATGGACACATTATTAACATTCTGTTTCTATTGGGGAATAGGACATGTGACTGTCTTGAACATTTACGGAACATGTGACTGTCTCAAACAGTTGGGGGACATGTGACTGTCTCTAACAGTTTGGGGACATGTGACTGTCTCAAACAATTGGGAGACACGTGACTGTCTCAAACAATTGGGAGACATGTAACTGTCTCAAACAGTTGGGGGACATGTGATGGTCTCAAACAGTTGGGGGACATGTGATGGTCTCAAACAGTTGGGGGACATGTAACTGTCTCAAATAGCCCATGGAGGAAACATGACCAACTTTGGCCTAATCTCAGCCAGTTTCAGAAGGTAGGTAAGTGAATGTCTCAGACAACAGGTCATATGACATTTCTGAGTTTGGAGAGGGGAAGGAGAGCTCTGCAACTCAGTCCACAAGGAAATGGAACTCTGGTAGTGGGGCAGGGGAAAGCCTCTACACCAACCTCACTCCCATAGATGCAAGCCAAGCTCAGGGCTTCAGCCATAGGCTCAGCATAAATTTATCAGACTCACAAGTTAGAACTCACACTTTTCCAAAGGATTCACAAACAACATGTTCTGAGTATCAGCACACATCATCTTTGACATGTAATCAATATGAGATCCAGCCACTTATCTTGTCAGCTGCAGTGACTCATCTATTGCTTTATATAAACCAGGACGGATCATTTAGTGTGACCCTTTCCTCTAACATATATTTCCAGGGTGGAGTGACCTAAATGGCTGAAACTTCAGCCAGTATCTGTTATTACACAACCAAGATAGGAAAAACTTGCCACTGATCTAGTTAGTATTTACCCATTTACATTGACGTTATTTATTGGCTTCTCCTTTCCATTGCTACTTATCATAGTGTTGTGTATTGATTATTAATGTCTAATCTACATTCTGCATTGTGCCTTATTACTTGCCCAACAAAGTCTTTAACACAGGGTGTTTTTCAAAGTTTTAAAGTATGTAAAACACAATATATTTGAGAGTAACAAGTCAAATTTAAGGAGAGAGAAAGAGAGAGCCAGAGAGAAAAACAGAGAGAAAAATAAAGACAGAAACATGAAAGGGAAAGATAGAGCAGGCAAGGGATGGAGGGGGAGAGAGAGAGAGAGAGAGAGAGAGAGAGAGAGAGAGAGAGAGAGAGAGAGAGAGAGAGAGAGAGAGAGAGAGAGAGAGAGAGAGAACGAACGAACGAACGAACGAACAGACTTTATTTTCAAAGGGTAACAAATTGGGCACGCAGGCCCGTCTTACATTCGGCCCTTCCAATCACTCATCTTTCTTTCATGAACAGTGCATAGGAAAAAAAACATTGTCACATGAATTTTGTAAACATAAACAATGCATATGACTATGTTATAAGACACATCCACCACCCACCCACACATCCCCCATTCACTCCAACTCCCCCACCCAACCACACACACATACAATACATTCCCCCACCCATCCACCACATCCCTATACATCTCCCCACCCACACACACCTCTCATCCACCACACATCCCATCCACCCACACCCCAAGCACACATACATTCAATAACCCACACATCCCCCACCTACACACATCTCCCCACCCACTCACATATCCTTTACCCGTCCCATTTCCCACCAACAATCACTCACCCAATATCCTCCTTCACCCACACACCTCCAACCACCCAACCAAACACACATTCCTCAGCCACACACACATCTCCCCGTCAACTCACATATTCCGCACCTACCCACACACAAATTCCGCACTCACCCACATAATCTCCCATCTCCCCCAGCCCACTCACTTATCCCGAGCCCACACCTACAAACATCCCCCACCATCTCCTAACCTGCACACACTCACCCACCCACATATCCTCTACCCACCCACACATCCTCTACCCACCTATCCCCCAACCAAACATCCCTTAACCACACACCCTTACTCATATACAATCACCCACCCACACATCCTCTACTCAACCACACATCCTCCACCCAACCACACATCCTCCATCCACCCATTCCCCCAGCCACACATCCCTTAACCACACACCCATACCCATATACACACACATCCCCACCCACGCACAATCTCCCCACCCATACAAACATCCCTCACACACATCCCCACCCACCAACACATTCCCCATTCACAAGCACACACAACCCATACATTCATCCCCTCACACATCCCTAGACACACGTACTTATCCCTCAACCACTAACACCCACACGTCCCTTACCCACTCATCAACACATACATCTCCTATCTACCCACCCACACTCACACATCCCAACCACCCATCTAAGCAAACATCCCCCACCCTCACACACATCATTCACCCACCCACAAACCCAACCACACCTTCACTTACCCACACAAACATCATTTATCCACACCCAGCTCCCCTCCCACACAATACCACACCCACACACATCCCAAAGACACATCCCTCACCCACACACACATCTATCCACACATCTCCTACCCATCCACACATCCCCCAACTACAGTCACCCTCACTACCCACACATACATCCTCCATCCAGCCACACACACCCCCACCCAGCCAGACATATCCCCCACCCACACACACATCTCCAAATCCATCACCCACACTCATCACGCACCCCTCCCCCAACCCACACACATCCCCCACACACATTCACCCACACATCTCTCATCCACACACACTCCCCACCCATCCACCCAAACATCCCACACCCACATACACATCCTCAAACCCACAACCACCCCAACCTGCACACATCTCCCACCCACCACATATCCCCACACCCACATCTCCCCACCCACACATATACCCCCACCCATCCCATAACCCACCATCAATCATCCAGAGAGAGAGAGAGAGAGAGAGAGAGAGAGAGAGAGAGAGAGAGAGAGAGAGAGAGAGAGAGAGAGAAAGGACATGGGAACAGCACACGTTACATGTTTACAACATGCAAACACAAATAAGTACACTCACATTTAATATTTTAAAATGTACATGATAAAAGTATAAAAATAAGGAACAAGCTAATACATCTGGTCACAAGGATTACCTATACACTAAAACATTCATAAACAGCAGTAAACATCAGTGTTAGAACTTACTGTTTCTCATATTCAGAGGTACTGAAGTGGCAGATGTGATGGTCGGAGTAACATCACTGTATTTTTTGTATTCTGAGTTTCTTGCAAGGTCACCTATTAAAACAAAACCAAAAAATATATTGACAATAGTGTGTGATAAATGGAGATCACATCCCTTTAGGCATTGGGTGGGATAGTTGACAATGGCATGTGTGCGTGCAAGCATGTGCGTGTGTATGTGTGTGTGTGTATGTATATATATATATATATATATATATATATATATATATATATATATATATATATATATATATATATATACTAACACACTCCTACATCTTTAAAGTGTCTTAATTATATGAATGCTGTATAATTTGGAAAGATGATGGTGGAAAATGTTGTGTGTATTTTAATAACACTAAGTTGTGAATGTCTCCATTAGATATATTTCAATTTGGCTTGAGTGAAACTACATGAAAAGCTCTACATAAAAATAGATGCAAAGGTTACTCATCTGTTTCCTAGCTACAGACAGATGAGTAACTTGAGTTTTTCATGTATTTGTATCAGTATTTGTTTGTCATTTGTGTGCTGATGAAGGCTTTAGCTGTAACGTCCATTTTATCACTTGTGATCATGTTCTAGTGGATTTCATGTACATAAAAAAAATGACTGATTAGAAACTAAGATGTGACTCACCAATTAACAAAATAGATATCTGACTTCTATGTTGGTGTACAACAAGTTAGCAAGGCAAAAAGCTGATCATCACAACATACAAGTGTTACAACATAGGGACAGTGCTTTTATTTGAACCTTTCCTCCTCCTCATCATCCTCCATTTTCTCCCTCTTCCTGTATTGCTTCTTCTTTCCTTCACATTAAACAAACACAGGCATGCATACAAAGGGAAAGATAGCCACTACAAGTTTCAGAAAAGGTTAATAAATATTTACCTGGCACAGGGCGGTTCATGTTGTAGAGATCAGAGTTGTCAACCTCAACTGGTGAATGAAAACAAATACAACACTTACCACTGACTGTATACAGAAGGTGGATTTCAGATGCCAGCTGGCAACTAACAATTATCCTTAAAGTGTATGTAAGCGTTAACACTTGAAGTATATAGAGTATTTTCATTTTTATGAGCCAGACTTTTATATTCCTTTGAGTTTTCATTCACTGCTCAAGTTTACATGATGAATGCTTAAAAGCTATATCATTGTTATGCATATTTAGAAAAGGAGGATTGAAAAATTATAACAAGAATGTAACAAATAACAACATATTAGTAGAAGTTAATGCCAAGAAAATGGGGCATCACATTATGAATGTTTGGGAAACCAGATAGCACTGTGGCTGGCAGGCTTGCTGGTCTGGCGGTCATGTGTTCAAATCCCCACTGAGATGGGAGCTGTTTATAAAGTTGGCCTTGGCTCCCAGGTTGACTAAGCCTAAAATGGATGTCAGGAAGTGTCCCAGGAAGTCAAGGCAGCCGGTGTGATACTGACCATTCCAACCTTCACACGCCAATTGGTCTACACAAATATGGAGTCAACACCATATACCCAATACATCTGAAAGTGTGGAAAGAGCCCGATTAATTTATTGATACAAATCAAAGTTATTACATTCATGGAACCCCCATATGTGCTCCATGTGATTCTGTAGGTCTGAAAGTGCAAAGTCTATAAGAACTCAGAAACCTACCTTCTTGTGATGTCCGATTCAAGTTGTAAAGATCTGAGTTGTCAACTGTAACTGTTTGAAACAAATACAGTAGCATTAATAAACAACTATTATTGAACATCTGATCTACTAGTTAGAGAAGTGACAGAGGTCTCCAGAAAAACTACACTTGAGAAGCAAATGATGGAGTCTACAAACAAACCCACAACCTTCTGAGCATGAAGCAGATAGCTCAACCACATCACCATGGAAACTCCTGTGATAACAGACTCATTCATTTTAACTGGAGCAACAAACTGTGCTGCTGGCAAACTACATACTTTGAAATGTTGTGCTTTAACGTTTATAACATATTTCCTGTTAACTGAAACTTATCAATCATCATCATCATAATCCAGTGCCTTGCCGGCTATTCCACTCAATCCTGGCCACTTTTAAGGCCTATATTTTTGAAGCATTTCTAACAGATTGTGCATATCTACAAGTATTCCACCCAATCATGGCCACGTTTAAGGCCTATAATTTATGCACATTTTTAAAAGATCGTTTTATTATTTTGTTTACAGATTGAGCTTCACTTTGAAGGTAAATAAAAAATAGATATAAGATATATAGGAGAACATCAACATGCTTACCTGTATTGTTCATGTTGTAGAGATCAGAGTTATCGATTACAACTGGTGAATAAATACAAATTCAAAGGTTAATAACGGACAACTCACAGAATAAAGTAAAAAGTAAGTAGAAAGGACCTCTTTTCTCACCACGTGGTATACTGGGTATATGGTGCTAGCAATTGTGTATATATGTATATGGTATATAAAGTATATGGTGCTGGGTCATCAGACAAGCATGCTAGCCACAGGGCTGCCATAGTTTTCACCACAGAGAATACATATTGCTAATATTACTGACATCTGATGAATTGAGTTGAGTTGAGCTAAGAACTGACGTCACTGTTCTCAGGACATTTCCATACGCGCTCTGTCCTCTCGTTCAAAAGCCAGCGAAGAGTCACACTACTAAACGTTCCCACTGCTTTTTAATTGAAAGTTCTCTTGGTCTTCCCTCTCAGTTTTTAGATTCTTCCAAAAGCCCTCCAAATCCCTGCAATCTCATTTCCACATACAGGTTCTCAGTCTGTTCCCCCACCTTCTCCACCTGGTCCCACAGACACATGACCACCTCTCTCTTGTCCATAGGTAATCTACAACCAAGAGATGCACTCCCTGCCAGCCTATTACCTGTTCATACTCTGCACTCCCCCACGGCCAGGGCAAAAAGTCCATAAAATTCTCACAATCTGTGACCTCTGAAGCGAGGTGAGCCATTCCACACAAAACATTCCTTTCTCCACCTTACTTAGCATACTCCTTGAATCTGTAATGAATACATTATGTGTTGCTACTGACATCTAAAAACTAACAAACTAAAGTTGAAATTAGCAAAGCTATAGTCAATGAGAAATTAGAAACCTACCTTCTTCTGATTTCTCACCCATGTAGTAAAGTGGAGAGTTATCAACTGTAACTGTTAAAAAATATACATAATAGCAGATTATATGCAGCTGCATATTCAGCATGCCAATAGTAGCATCACGACAGATAACAAAACATTGACATTGCCATTATGAACATAAAATAAAACTGAACAAAGCAGCTGACTGAAAGCAACAACACATTAATTAATGATTAACACATATCCCAACAAATAACTGCTAAGATTTACTGACAGGAGTGCACATGCAACAATTTTGATACACTGAATGAGCTAACCAAAAGTAAATAAAAAGTGAGTAGAAATGGAGGATTACGAAATACAGCTGAATGCAATTCTCAGTAGTTTCAACAGCTGAAAGATCATGACTTGCTGCCCTATGTTCCGGAAATCCCAAAAGTCTTGTCTAGGCTAAACAGAATAACTGACCAAATAGTATCACATTATAAAAATATGCAAAGATAATCCCATAGCAAGTGGAATAAAAGAACAATGGTCACAAAACTGCCAAGAAACCCATAAAACAGAAACAGACAGTATGGGAAAAAGAGGGTCAACAGCTACGATGTATTTTGTAAAAAAAAAAAAAAAAAAAAAAGACATTCTTGTTGGATAACATGACAGGAAGACAATACACACATACACACAATGATACATTAAATAGTCATCAGATTATCCTCACTACACATTGAATCATTTAGTCCATAAGTTATCTGATCCCCTCTTCAGAAACTCAGCGTATTGTGCTTGATGAAACATGGTCTGTGTTGGTTGCCTATTCTTCTTTAGCTCCCTGCATTGTGCTCTTATTTGGCCCCTTTTGACTTGATGTTCAATGCAGTCTGAACAAAACTGCAGGTTCAAAGTCATCACTAGATTTATTTAGTCATCCTGCCTCTTCATGGGCATTCACTATATCAGCAGTTGTTCACCCACTTTTTGTGGTCACATATGGTGGCAGGTTGTTTGCATTTTCTTTCTTAGTCTAAATATGTTTGCTTAAGAGATGGATATGTTCATCTGCTGGGTGTAAATACTTGTGTAAGAATGTAGATTAGGATGTCAACATTTTCATTAGTGTTCAGAGTTTCATGGTAGTGGTCGTGGTGCTTCTGCTGCTGCTCCCTTTTTTAAATCTTGATGTAAAAAAACTAGTGGGACGTAAAAAATAATGACATTCTGTAAAGGACAAGGTGATGATAATATTTAATAAATCCATTGTTTGCAAAGGGTGACCTCTTGCTCTGACTCTATCATGGCTAAATTTTACAGCTCTGTGTGGGCCTCTGTTTAGTGATAATCTAATTATATGGCTAAACTCACCAGACACTGTGTTATTATTTAACATTGTGATATCGATTCCTAAATCAATCAACCAATCAATTAATCTCATAGAAATACCTTTCTGCTTTTTTAAATCTCACCCTTATGCAACTATTTTGCTAGTGGCCAACTAAATAAAATAAACCCCTTATCTTTAGGAAATATATAAATGGCCTATGACCATACCATAATGAAATTATATTTAACAAAAATTAGAAGAAAATGTACCTGACTCATCATTTCCATTTATTGAATGCCTGTAACAGGAAGTAGAACAAAATATTATTCGTTGTGATTTCTCTCTCTCTCTCTGTCTCTCTCTCACACACAAACACAAACACAATGTTTGGCAACTGACAAATGAATGCTTGTATCGACTGTATCTTATGAGTATTTTGTTATTTAGTTATTTTATTTACAATTCCCAACTTGAAATTGTGTCGAGTTCTAAGAATATCTTGGGTAAAGAAAAGAACAAATGCATCCATACTCCAAGAGTTGAATATTGAAGAAGGTTGGCTATTAAAGATGATAAAACAAAGAAAATTGAAATATTTTGGTCACTTGAAATGGCACGAAAGTTTGGAGAGAACAATAATGGAAGGGTATATGCCTGGGAAGAGAGGAAGAGGAAGGCCAAAGAGAAGATGGGTGCAGGATGTGACCGATGATCTCCAGATGGGTGTATCAGATGCGGGACATCTTGCTTATGATCGAGAGATTTTCCGGAAGGTTGTTATGGGAGTGAGTTCTGCAAAGGACATGCTACTGAATGAATGAATGAATGAATGAATGATAGATTAATTTTCATGTTAATTAAGAAACATAAGTAGCTGTGATAGCATAATTCTTAGTGTGTTTGCTTCGTAGGATCTTGGTTCAGGGTAAATTCGTCATAGCGGTGGATTTATTTCACTGTCACCGGTATAGCTCTGTTTAACCAAGCCTCATAAGATGGGTACTATATCATTTTCACACATTTCTGCGAAAAGACAGGCATAAAGAAAACTGGCCACTAACCACTTTATGCCATGACTTAGCACTTCCACTCACCAATAGTAGTATCTGCCTTAACCTTGTTTATGAAACATAATCTAATGGAAATAGACACAGCAAAAAGAGACAAATAAAAACCCCATATACAAAATCTTACATTGAATTGTTGGGGTTTTGAACTTTTTTCCCTCCGCATGGACCTCCTGAAATCAAACACCATTTATGTATGTCACAGCATAAATGAAATGCAGAACAGACACAGAATACATAACTCAGTTTCTATGTGTTGGTCTAAGTAGTGGAGGATAAAAAACACACTTAAGATGAGGCAACTAATGTGATGAGGACTGAATATCACTGGAATAATCGCTGGGAAGCTTTTACCTACAGTATCACAAAATAGGGGACTTATGGACCCTAGCAACTTAATTAACTGTTTATGCTAATAAAGATTAACATGTATTTGTTCATCAATTTCAACTGATTATGTTAACAAATATGATATGAGTTTGATCACCAAGTTCAAGTGATAATTCCAACAAATACGATATGGATTTTCTAGCAGTTGCTGACTGAGAGCTAAACACTGTATGATTATCGGATAGGATCAATGAACCGACTGTTCGTGTGAGCATACACATTACTCTACATGAGACTAACTTTCAGATGTTGAGTTTGATATACCCTAACACATGTTATTTTGGTAATGTTTTAGAATAGTGTTTAGTGGCAACATTTAATGAATACATACAAACTTAAGTTTCACATAATGAGAAAAAAAAATACCTAGGAAAAACTAGATACAAACATTGATGACCAGTGTAGCGTAGCGCTAGCTATTTGGATAGAAACTATTCAAATGTAGCGAAGAAAAAACTTTCAGAAGATAGAAAGACTAATCACTGCCGAAGAAGAGACTAAATGGCTCGTGATTCTAGACTGATTTAATAGGTCCCAGAACTGATCTAGTCTTCTGACAGTGCCAGGCAGGAAAGAGAAGGTGAACAACCGTACTTAAGATAAAGACAGTAGGCCAAAGGATTCCTGCTACTATGCCTGGATGAGAAATGATCCCCCAGATCTAATCCTGTCTCACAAGAAGATAGACAGATCACCAAATAAAGTTACAATCCTTTCGCCTGATCATACAATCTACTTATACTAATTTAGTTCAAATGTAAAATCACAACAATCAATTCACTGATACAAACACAGCGTGAGATCCACAGGATGCTACACTGACACATGGCATTTAACACTTCTCCCCTAATTCCTTAAGGTTGATCTTGATATATATTTCCTGTCAGGCTATCCTGTCTTCTTCACTCTGGATAATTGGTTAAATCATTGACATCTGTATTTGGCCCTATCAGGTTTAAGCTAGCTAAAAAGATTTATAGTGGTGGTCAACGGGTGTCGTGTCACTTATCTGCATAATCTTGTCCTCACTGTTGGCAATTGGGTACTCAAGGTCTCGTCTCTGCTTCTCCTCCTCTGATGACAATGACATACTCAAATCTCTGGGCTGAATTCAACTTGGTGCTTAGTTATATTTGAGGACAGTCTTTTCCTTGATTATAACTTTGTTGAACAATATCAAAAGTTCCTTCCTGTTGGTTTTGTGCTACAAGGCAGTTTACACTAATGTTCATTTAGTTTTGACTTAGCTCATAGGTGGCAACTACCATGACAATATACAGTAGGTGATTAATATTGCCGGTTGTTGTTACTAAGAGTGATTTAAGTTGAGTCAATACTCTTGACTATCTCAAATATTGATGAAAACTGAACACATTTAGCGAGAATGGGTGAATGTTCGGTCACAACAACTGAAGCATCTCTAGGGTTGGCCATTGTCCTACACACTGATGGCCTCGTGTATGTCTCATATAATCAAGGTTAGATTAGCATGTGTTATTTACCCTTGCCACAAATAAATTCCTTATCCTAAAATCAATAACAACACACTGATATACGGAACAGTACACACAAACATTATTATATCCCTTCTTCTTATCTTTAAATCTAATCAATGTAGACACACACACACATTCTATTTTACAGACTACTAACATAGTAACATTTATATTCTAAGTCTAATTAATTATGGAAACACCTAAACCACAATTCACCCAATGCAATAACTCCACATATTATAAGACGTATCAAAATTGCAGACATGCAAATTATACGTCACAAACTAGGACGTCACAACATACATTACTGAACAGCCTCAAATATGAAAATGTACATGTTATAATTCACAAACTAAGAAGTATCTTCCTAGATTATAATTCTGACCACTTTCAGTAACACACATCTTATTCTCCACAAGTTAAGTCAGTATCATTATAAATTATATGCTAGGTTTAAGATTGCTTTCCCTACAGACAAGAACAATAATGAGAATGGGGAGCCGCCCCTGTTCGACCTTGTCAGTATTTCACTTGTGACACACGTGTTAGTAAGTTGAACCACGTGCAGATAAAATTAATATTTAACAATGAAATATATTTTATTTTTTGTAAGAACTAATTCCTCCAAATTATGCATACTATCTATACAAATGTGTTAATTATTAGACTACACACTAATTTAGTACAGCCTAACTTTAATTCCTAGCGAGTAATCAAATTTCTTTTTCTGAATGAAACACGTTGTGTTTTTGATTACCCAGCATTGTAGTTTCGCCATTCTGAATACGTTTCTTTTGACAATCATTGATTTCGTTCTGCCCTTTCTCCGAGCAGCTTGGTTAAAGTATTATACTTATTCTAGTATTTAGTGATCTATCTACAAGTTCTATTACATTAACTATCTGCGGTCCTCCCTGACTTTATATTACCAAGACATGTCGGCACATATACAGAAAGTTATCTACATAACTCTTTACAACATACCCTTCAACTTTTCGTGACCATGTACCTGTCCGTTGGGGGAATGTCGGCACTAGGATTCCTAATATTTTCTTCTTAAAATATCAGGCTTAACAAGAGCCACAAGAATTTAACTATGACACTATAAACGTGTACTGAAAGCCTAGTTGACTTGGCAACCTCTCCTCAACTTTGGGTTTTCTCAAATGACCGAAGAATTGCTTGTCTGTCTTGACCGGGAGTGGTCAGTCCAGGTATTTATGTGGCTACTTTTCTTCAGGCGAAACTGAGTAAAATTTTCAGCCTAACCTGCTGATTTGGCGGGGTACACTAAGCTTTATAATACATGTACTACCACTACTATAATAGATCTTATAGTTAATGCAAACAAAGAATAACGGATAGGAGTACCTACTCTACATACATGGTAAATATATATATGGAAATGCATACAAAATTTCTAAAATTAAGAACCAACATAATTCCTACATAATTCAAGTGAAAGTAAATGGTTAGTTCCATTGATTTCGTCACAACCACTACAGCTTCCTTTTAAGTTTTATAGGGAATACAGAACTATTACTGTAGGTAGTTTTCTTTTAGAAACTCCATGTTTTGCATTACAGGTGAAAGAGTATGCAGATAGTGGTGTCTATGATGGAATCAACAGATACCCAACAATCTATGAATGTATTTCAGTCTCCCTCACCTCTGTTTCTTACCCGTCCATTTCAAGCAATATGTCAAACAAGACTCTAGATGACACTCAAATGAGTAATTTGCATGTTGCGCATATTAAAAATCATTTGACAGTTTGACATTGAAAAGAACAGATTGAATTGGCTGCTGCTTTGGAATAATTTAAAAATTAGAAAACCCACCCACAAAGAATATTTATAGCATATATGATTCCTATATACACACTTGGATCATCTTGCACTACAGAATTCATTCACAGTGTTGAGATTCTCCTTGAGTGGTCTATGGGAGGAGACTGGTGCTTTTATGGAAATATCTGTGCAATGAATGGGGTCCTATACCAACACCGAATGGCACAAGTAAGCAAAAGTAGCAATATCAACAACGACAACATCAAAACTGACATCTAGAACTATTAATCGAAAACACCTAATTGCTTTTAAATAACACCATTAAATAATAATATATAAAATGAGATTTGCTTGAATACATACCTTTCCTTCTAACAAGATAGACAATTACGAAGATTATAATAATGACTAGTACAGCAGCAACAATGCCACCAGCTATAGCCCCCACATCTTCTTCAGGGGGGCCACTTTTCTCAAAGCCAGGTGGTACCGGATCTAGGAAAATAAGAATGCAGTTTCTGTATGTTCTATTCCATTTTTTATCTCAGTGATGCATCTTCCATCTGATGTTATCCATGTGCCTAGATATCTAAGTTTCTGCACTTGCCCCAAAATAACATCATTTACTTTAATTTAACATTTAGGCACAATCTGTTTCTTTGATATCATCATGACTTCTGTCTTTCTATTATTCAGACTAAGGCTCATTTTTTCACTTTCTATAACCACTGTCTCTATCATTTCTTGTAAATCCTTCTGATGGTGTCATCATCATAACTTAAATTATATATATGATGTCCACCATCCAGGATCTCTGACATATTTTCAGTAGATCTCATTATATGTTCACTTTACAATGAGAACAAATCAGGAGACATTACACAACTTTGTCTGATGCCCTTATTTATACACTGGAATGTTTCTATCAGGTTGTTGATTCTCATGGCTGCTGTTTGCTGCCAATATGTGTTTTTTATTATTCACAGATCTTTGCCATCAATGTTCAATTTCTTCAGTAATTTTATTATTTCATCATGTTTCACGTTGTCTAATCCTTTTGTGTAGTCTATGAAGCATATGTACAAATCTGTTTTTACTTCTATAGCTCTTTCTAATAGTGTCCTGAGAATATATATAGTGTTGTTTGTGCTCTTTCCCTCCACAAATCCACACTATTCATTGCTAATTTCTGGTTTAGTCTTGTTTCTTATCCTTTTCATAATTATTCTGAGTAACAGTTTTGTCATGCGACTGATAAGACTTATTGTGCGATGCTATTTGCATTCTAAAGTGCCTGGTTTCTTTGGCAGAGCTATAAAGATGGATTTTAATAGGTCACTAGGAATGCACCCAATAGTGTAGATGTCATTTATGAATTTTGTCAATATTTTGATTCTAAAATCAGCTAGAGCCTCAACTTCCTTCAATATAATGTTGTCTGGACCAGGTGCATTTCCTTTCTTCATGCGATGTATTGCATCTTTAACTTCTGCTGCAAGTATTGATGGACCCTCACCATTGATTTGAATATTTACATCTCGTCCCCTATCAACATACAGCTCTTCCAGATATTCCGTCCATCTATTGACCATATCATCTTGTCCCATCAATATTGCACCGTTCTTCGATTTTAAACATCCAGTGGTATTTCTTGTTTTCCTACCTATTATTGTGTTTATTTGTTGATACATGGAATGTGAGTCATTTCCATAGTTTGTCCCAATTTCCATGCACTGTTGATTCAGCCATACTTCTTTAGCCACTTTACATTTGTTTACAATTTCTTTATGTATTCTATTATATTCTTCTTTATTTTGCTTTTTCTTTCTTCTTTCATCCATTATCTGCAACATTTCAGCTGTCAACCATTCCTTTTTCACCAGCAATCTACCATTGTAAATAAGATCATATGACAATGAGTTTTATATTGATCATTATTGTGCATGATACATGCACAAACATCTTTTTTAAAACTTTTGTGCATGTATCATACTTCTTTATTTTTTTTTAAATTGCTGATTTTATTTCTGTATGTTAACTTGCAATTTATTTAATCTCTACCCCAGTTGGACAATTCACTGGTGTGAAAAAAAATGTTTAGGGCAAGGTCAAAATCAGCTTAGTTATAATAATAATAATAATAATAATAATAATAATAATAAGTCTTTATTTTCAAAGGGTTAAGAATTGGGCACGCAGGCCCGTCTGACATTCTGCCCTTCTTCTCTATTTCCTCTCATACATTCTTTCATTCAACATCACTTATGAAGCAACTTTTGACAACAAAAGAACATTAAAACGCATGAAAAATAATCAATAACAAATGACTCACTGAGGCAGTGTTTAACATGGGCATTATAAATACCTAAGGAGGGTGTAACGTGCCATACATAAGGGAATGTTTTTTGGCTAGTTGTCGTTTGAGATAAGTTACCATTATTGTCTTTTTTGTGTTATTTGTTATGGGGGGATGTAGTCTGTACTAAGGTAGTGTTCAAACAGGTTGCGAATGTATGTATCATGATTGGTGGTGTCTTTGATTTCTTGTGGAAGATTGTTCCACAACTGAGCGGCAGAGTATGCTAAGCTTGTTTTATATAAGTCTATCCTAGGTTTAGGGACATGAAGTATATTTAGTCGTTCGCTATGTCTAGCGTTATATTTAAACAATGGCCAAAGGTAGCTTGGAGCATTTTGAAATAGGATTTTGTGAATTAGTTTGGTCTTATTAAAAAGCAGGCGCTTGTGGAGTGGCAGTAACCGGAGACGTTTATATAGGTTAGCATTGTCGGTAAGATTTTCACCATTAATTAAACGCACTGCCCTTTTCTGGAGTGAATATAGGCGTTTTGTTATTGATTTGGAGCATCCATCCCAGACTGTGGAGCAGTAATCAATATGCGTTTGTATATGAGAAGTATAGAATATCTTTCTTGTGTTTTCGTCAAGGAAATTTTTAATTTTGGCAAGTTGGTATACTTTTTTGGCTATTTGTTTAACTAGAGTATGAACATGTGAGTTAAAAGTTAGATTTTGATCTATGATAACACCCAGTGTCTTGTGCTCGGTGACACTTTCTACAGGCGTGCTGCCAATGTGCAGCTGAAGAGTTCTCTGCGAGTTTAGAGTGTGAAGTCTTTGCCTGGTTCCTATTAACATAGACTTTGTTTTAGTAATGTTAATTTGCATGCGGTTTGCATGACTCCAGTTAACTACACTATTTATTTCCTGTTGCAAGGATAATTCTAGCACATTACGATCAACAGCGTTTGTATATACTGTGCAGTCATCAGCAAATAGATCGCAGGACGACGACAGATTTAATGGAAGATCATTTATATAAATGGCAAATAATAGAGGGCCAAGAATAGACCCCTGAGGTACTCCAATAGTAATGGTAATGGCTTGAGATAAAACTTTATTGTGTGATACTACTTGCTTTCTGTCTAATAAGAATGATTTTATTAATGTCACTATATTAAAACTTACTTTCATTGTTTCTAGTTTTTTAATTAGAATAGTATGATCTATCATATCGAATGCTTTCCTAAAGTCTATAAACACCGCTCCACATAGAGTATTGTTGTTAATATTTTGATGCCAGTTTTCTAGTTGACAACAGCAGGTGTGTAAAAGGGACTAGATGTGTTAAGATGATAAGACTAGATGTCTAACAGATTGAGAGAGTGAGTGAGAAAGAGTAACACGGAAGGAATATGGAAGATAGAACAAATTGGTAAAAAAATGAGCTTTTATTAGCAGGGATAGAGAGAAGAAAATAAAAAGCAGGCACGCGGAGACTGAGGAGAGAGAGGGGGGAAGAGAGAGAGAGAGAGAGAGAGAGAGAGAGAGAGAGAGAGAGAGAGAGAGAGAGAGAGAGAGAGAGACAGAGACAGAGACAGACAGAGACAGAGAGAGAGACAGAGAGAGAGAGAGAGAGTCATACAGGCTGAAATGGAAAGAGAAAGAGCAAATAAATAACATGACTAAGATAGTTGGAAATGTACACTCAGTTTACCAATTACAGTGCCACTATTTCTAATGCATATATTTCAGAGACTCATTCTATCTAGAATGTACTGGTTGTAGCCATGCATTTCCATTTCAATATAACTGATGAAAAACATGAGCACATGGACACTGCCTTGGAGTTTACAATGCTTCTACTATGGAGTAATTAATGCTACTATGATGTTAGGTAGCAATGGGTCGTCTGCATTGGTAGGGAGCGTCTGATTATTAATGCTCTTCTCATAACATAGCTCGTTGTTGGTAAACTAGAATAATACTTTCGCCCATGGCTGAATGTGCATGCTTTGATGGTCACTGGTATAGGCTAGTTGAAGTTGCCCAACCTTGATTGTATATTGGGTGTTGTATATATCTTTCCCAGCACTCGACCCAATAACTGGACTTTTCCCCGGCCAAGCAAAGTAGACATTTGTTGCTGCCGTGGTCACGTAACTGGGTCAGCACCTCTCTGGTTTGCGACTCTTTTTCGCTGGATTAATTTCAATCCTTGCCATAAGTTAAGTTTAAGTTTTTGTACAGGACTATTCATAACAACTCAGAAACTGGAGTGAACTCAACATATCTTGAATAACAACACACAACTCCGTTTTCATTCTATATTGACTCCAAGCATGGAAACATTCACAATCTACATTTCACAAGTACAGGCCTAGCCTACACAATAAATATACATCTACTAATAAAAGTAGGGGCTCATTCTTTGGCCATTCTACTCAACTCGGACCCAGATCAAAACCTGACCATGGTCCAAGCTCAACTAAATGCCCGCTGGAGACGCTGTCTCCTGCTCAGCAGCCTCGCCTCACTATTCTCATGCAATGCATGATTCTCAAACTTCACATATTCTGCCCACTGGAGACGCTGTCTCCTGCTCAGCAGCCCCGCCTCGCTATTCTCATGCAAGGCAAGATTCTCAAACTTCACATCTTATCGCTAGGTTGTGTGAAGCTGTAGCCTGTTTGCACCAAGTGGCCCATGACCTAACCTTGGTCTATGGCACTCACCCCCAGTGGACTTAAAAAAAGTGTGTAACATTTGTTTGTTTGTTTCTTTGATCTGACAATCTATGGACAAGAATCTATTATTCTCTTGATTTCCTTCTTAATTTCTAATTATTAATTATCTGTACTGCAAGACTTATTCTCAATCTAGTGACCACTTTGGAACTTCAGTTAGTTCCACATATATGATATGCTGATATATCATACTGATTCGGCACTTTGTCGGTTGCTAGTGTTTCTAGTGACTTTACTGAGTTGACCAATATTCAACTTCTTGTGTCAACCTTACCCCTCCCTTGCCCCCTTTCATATCAGATTTGCAAGGATTCTTATAAATGACATATCATCGTGTAATAAGGTAGTCATAGGCATGCTATGATTCATCTCTGCAAACATCATATTTATACACCCTGTAATTCTCTATTGACAGTGGATACACCATTTCCTCATCACAAAACTATAAAAAAAAAAAAGTATATTTGTTGGACACGTGCTTCCTAGTTCCTACTTGCATGGCATGTACCTCCAGTCTCCTTATTTCAGAGAATTGGAGCGTAACTTTCCCATGAGTTTCAAAACGTCTCCTGGGTGTCCCAATGGAGTTCATAATCCATGCTTTTTTCAACACAGGCATCCCCAACCCTTCCACAACAAATAGGCTGCTGTCCAGCTTAAATTTAAGAATTAGAAAAACCATTCAGAAAAAGAGTGCTTACAGCTTGTGTCACTCTGGTATATACACACAATCGGACCCTCCCCTATGCTACAGAGTTCACACACTGTGTTGAGATTCTCCTGTGTGATCCATGGGAAGAGGCTGGAGCACCTAAGTTGGAATGAGTATGTTAGATAAGTGATTTTTGACCAAAACCAAACTAACTAAAACCAATTACACAAAATGTACTTACCTCCCTCCACTATCTCAAATGAGTAAGTCAGTGCTCCCTCAGTATTGTTAATGTTCAGACTATAATTTTGGTAATAACTGGCGTTTTTAATACTGATCAACAAAAACACAGTGCCATAGGGTGGTTCCTGTTTTGTGTAGTTCAATGTGTAGGATTCAGAAGAGAGGATGTATTTTTTACTATTCAAGGTCGCATTTGGTTCTGGATATCCAAAGATGGGGACATTAATCAACACAGAACCATTTACTTGTTCTTTATAACTCTGACTCAGACTGTCAGGGTCTCTCAACTGTTGAGCACCTGTAGAAGACATGACGTGTTGTTGTCATAGAATGCACACTAGAGGCTAGTTTTATCAATAACATAAAACATATGGTTAACTGTTACCTCAATAATGGTAAGCTGCCATTGATCTATAACTTCTCCAGTCATTGATTTGGTTTTTAACTAACAGATTTCCTACACCTCTTTTATCGTTACATTCCCATTTAGTATATATAAATGCACACTGCATTCAATCAATCAATCATGTGCCATGCCGGAAAGCGTGGGCGGTCATGACTCGCCATTTCACCCGATCACCAGTGTCGTGGATCAGCTCAGTGTTCCTGTCTCGTCCATGCCATGTGGCTAAGCCATCCAGGTATTTTCCTCTCGGTCTTCCTCTTGGTCTGTTCCCCTCGATCTTGCCTGCATTAGTAAGTGAGATAACATTAATCAGGGACAAATCAGCTTCCTTATTTTCATATTCATGCATATTTAAAAGTATAAATATATATACTGACATAAAGAAATGATTTTCTGGCTTCTGACATCAGTGATTTAAACTGTAAAAACTCAATGTTTGAAGTATTTGCTCTTTATTTCCATTATTATTGTTTCTCGAGTATTTAGATAAGGGATAATATCACAATATTCATTACATTTTAATTCCATTTGTTGGGGAACAAGTGAAATAAAATGAGAAATAAATTCACAGTACTGATCAACACTCATAGAAGTGGAGGACAGAAGCAGAGATTAGAGGAAAGAAGTAGAGATTATAGGATACAATAGACAATATGCACATGTAAAGATATAGTGAACACACAGGGATTAGAACCTGCCAACTCTAAAACGACAACAGGCCATTGCTGAAGTAATAAATGAAAGTTGACTGAAGATCAACCAGTTACCCATAATCTCTACTTCTTTCCTCTACTTCTGTAAATGCTATTCAATATTAGTAAATGCTTTTCTCATTGTTTTACTTTAACCTCAAGGGGGTACAGGGTGTCAGGCATTGGTAGTACCTTTGGTAAGGATGACTCTCATGTCCTCTTCAGGACCCATCCCCCACTGGTCCAAGCCTGACATCCAGCTCACGCCTGTGGCTCCTATTAGCTGTCAGCATGCGACAGCGGCCACCCCCAGACAACAGCTGTGAGAGGCTGGCTAAACCAGGTGTGGGTAGCCGATTTGGTGTCAAACCAAGCGGTGAACTAGGGTATGCCTACCCAGCATGTGAAGACAGGATTCGGCAGACTGCGTGGATGAAATCACTGATGATTCAACGGGCAAGACAACGTTTACCTGCAAAGCGTTGTGGAACGTAATGAGCACGGCTAGGCACGTAGAGCGCCCTGGTCATCCATTGCACCTGTATTCGTCTTCAGTCATCTTGACTTGTCTTGCCACTGGACTCAGATGGACTCAGGCGAGAGAGTGAGGTCGACGAATTGCGCAACTCTTCCTCACTTTAATCCAATTCAATGCGTAAGTCATTGTTCATCCAACTTCATATATCACCTCAAGCCCTGTGGGGATGGGTGAGCGGCGAAGCGGCAGGTGTGGGTACGCTGGCAGTCTTAGTCGCAGACCTGCATGCAGGCGGCTCAGGCCATATGGTCATCTTCTACTGACTGGAGCAGCAGTGGGATTCGACAGCCCGCTGAGCGACTGAGCAGCCCTCTATAGGAAAGTACTGCTCACCTCCATAGCATGAGGAAGGGCTAGAAAAGGTGTCCTAAACATTGTCTGCTCCATCACTACCTAACCAGCTAGCCACGGTTGGTGGGTACCCTATACTGCAGTCGACATACAAACAAAGTAAAAACAGGTAAAGCTAAAAGAGCTAACCATATTCCCTTGACAATCAGAACTTGGAATGTACGCACCCTACTTGATAGAGACGGCACATCAGGCCCAGAGAGACGAACAGCACTGATTGGGAGAGAGCTGGGCAGGTACATCGACATTGCAGCCTTGAGCGAGACACGACTTGCAGAAGGCCCCATCTGTGAAATAGGTGCCGGCTACGCATTTTTCTGGAGTGGAAGGAAAAGCGAGGAAAGATGCCAATCCGGTGTGGGATTTGCCATTAAGTCAGCCCTGGTTGGCAAACTAGCTGAATTTCCAAAGGCTGTAAATGACAGGCTTATGACTATTAAGTTACCCCTGCTGAAAGGAAAGAAGCATGCAACCATCGTGAGTGTCTACGCACCAACCATGACAAATCAAGATGACGTCAAAAGCAAGTTCTATGAAGACATATTAACATCTGTTCCCAAAGGAGACAAACTTATACTCCTTGGTGTCTTCAATGCCAGAGAAGGCAAGGACACCGCCTCTTGGAGTGGCATCATTGGAAAGTACGGAGTCGGAAATTGTAATAGCAATGGGCTCCTTCTCCTTTAGACCTATGCCGAACACGGTCTCCTGATCACCAACACAATTTCCATCTTCCCATGAGAAATAGGACATCATGGATGCACCCTCGCTCGAAACACCTCACTGGCTATGTCATCGTCAGGAGGAGTGACAGACAAGACGTTTGGGTGACAAAATCCATGTGTGTTGCCGAATGTTGGACAGACCATTGTCTCATTATCTCAAAAATAAACATACACATCAAACCACCACGGCATCCTTAAGGGGTAAAAATGCAAAAAAAAAACAAAAACAACTAAATGTCACCTGCCTAAACAGCAAAAACATGCAGCAGCCATTTGAAAACATGCTGAAGACTGCCTAAAGCCAAATGCTGCAGCTAAACAGAAACAGAGTGGAAAGCCCTAAAGGACATAATTTACAACATTGCTATGGAAATCCTGAGTCCAGCCCCCCGAAAGCATAAAGACTGGTTTGATGACAATTCTGAAGACATCAACCAATTACTGGCTGAGAAACATCTTCTCAAGGCTCATTTGAATGACCTGAAGTCAACATAAAAAAAAAAAAAGATGCCTTCAATAACATTCGAAGGGTAGTGCAGCAGAAACTTCGGCACATGCGGAACTCCTGGCTGAGCAACAAAGCTGAAGAACTTCAAGGCTTTGCTGACAGACATGATATGAAAAACTTCTACGATTCACTGAAAGCAGTCTACGGTCCTACATCACCAGGCATAGTTCCCCTCCTCAGTGCAGATGGGGGAACACTGGTCACTGATAATAAAGAAATTCTTCAACAATGGGCAGAGCATTTCAGCAACATCTTAAATGCAACTTCCTTCTTCGATGATGAAACCATCAACTGCCTTCCTCAAGTTCCCACTAATGATACACTTGATGACCTGCCAACCATAGTGGAACTAAACAAAGCCATCCAGCAACTTTCCAGTGGAAAGGCGCCTGGTCCTGACTCTATCCCAGCAGAGATATACAAGGCAGGTGGGCCGGTCCTAATAGAGTAGCTTCACCAAGTCTTTACAAACATATGGGTGAACGAGACCATGCCACAAGATTTCAAGGACGTGTCAATGTCACAAACTGCCAGGAGGATACGACCAGGAGATGCTATGAATTTGCCAGACTGACACCCATCTCTCGGCCTGCAGCGATCTTCTCGGCCTACAGCAACCTTGCAGTCAAAGGGAGATAATCTAGATAATATTACCCCTAAGGGAGTGAAGGATTATGCCCTTGGTGAAGGTTCGAGAGATGATGATACCGGAAGTTGTGTTTTAACTGCGCAATCGCAGTGACCTGATTAGAACAGAGGGCGAAGATTGCATTCTGGTCGGCTGGCAAGAACTTCTGTCTGGCTGCAGTAACAGGAAGAAATGGGACCAGTGTCAGTGTACAGTTTGAAGACTGTAAACATTACGTTTCCAAGTTGGACGAGGTTCCATACTTCTAACTGCCTGACAGAATAAAAAGGTAAGAATGCTACCATTCTTTAATCAGTTTGTGTCGAAATCGCAATCACCCGATGTTGCATAGTGCATGCAGCCATGTTCACCCGTAGGTCAAGGGCGAGCCTGTAATTTTCCATGACGGAACAGGCCTGTTTACATAACCCAAATTCCTGGCCTGTTGCCAACAGTCTGCACTGCCGAGACAGTACAAGTAATGGTGAATAGTGTCGCCTGCCAAGAAATTGTTTGGGAGGGGGAAATAGGAGTGGCCTAAGTGTTGGTGATTTGATTGCACTACTGGGCCGCCTTTGAACTCCGGCATAGTGCACACAACCGGAAGTCAGTGAAGGCATAACTAAACCCTACCGAGTGGGGTATCCTCAGACTCGGCCAGTCAAGACGAATCTCATGGAAATGTCCGCGGTCGAATCAACGGGCATTTGAGCGATCTTTTGGTGGGGCGACTGCTGGTTTTTCTTTGTCTTCCTCATACACTTTATGTTCAAGGTCTCCTTAAAGGACTACCAACCTAATCTACAGTGGGTTCCTGTGAGGAGAACAATGGGGAGGGGAGAGAAGAAATGATACTACTGACATGTTCTGATGGTTGCAGGGGTTATGAACTGGGGAGAGCAGGACTACCTGGGAAGAGCTGGAAGGGGGTTTGCCAACAGCCCTCCTTCAGGGCCATTCTTCCAGTGGGTTCCTGTGAGGAGAACAACGGGGAGGGGAGAGAAGAAATGATGCTACTGACATGTTCTGATGGTTGCAGGGGTGATGAACTGGGGAGAGCAGGACTACCTGGGAAGAGCTGGAAGGGGGTTTGCCAACAGCCCTCCTTCAGGGCCATTCTGCCTATGGGTACTATAGAACTGCTAACCCTGTATGTTATTAGAAGACTTCCTCTGGGAAACTGGGGGGGGGGGGGAGACACTCATGACCAATTACCGTGGGTTCACTCTATCCCGTCCAGGGAAACAGATGGTCTATTCGGCTGCTTGTCAGGACCCAGACCTTATTCTTCCTCTGACCCTGAGGCATGGCCTGCGATTGAACCACCACCCATCTTTGGGAGGTGATTCACTCTCTGAGTACCATTTTGATGTCTATCCCCATATGGTGGGTCATGATCATGTGATTCTCACAGAAGGTTGTCTTTGTCATTTCGCCAGATTCTACCTTCCTGAGAGGAGTGATTGACAGTCGTCCAAATCATAGACATATGTCAACATCAGCAGTCTGGACAGACAGTCAACGTGAGGTGATCCTACTGCCCACCACCGGGACAATTGTCTATACCCTCAGAGTAATTCAAAGATGACTTATCAACTATACTATGATGAGGGAGTCTGGGCAAGTATGGTGTCCTTGTGATCGTCCAGCTGTACACTGATTATCTATTCGTCTACCGCTAACTTGTGTGATACATCAAACAAAACTGGATTCACTAGAAACGAGGATTTTGAGTGTGAATCCATCCAGAAACTTTAGGCCTTGTGACTCTAATCAGAGACAATGTTCTAATGTAAATTTAGCACTGGACAGTGTGCTTTGATGTACAGTAATTGAGAAACTGTGCTACTATAATCATAGACTTATCATGGAGGCTTCGATCTGATAGGATGTGGACAAGAATAATGACTCTTATTTGGACACATGCTCTGGTGTTCCACCGTCATTGGCCTGATTTGCTGTCAATTCGGAGGAGATGATATCTGGTTGAAGACTCAGGACCTGCTATGAGAGACACAAGCTAAGTGCCCTTCGTATGTGGTGTGAGGCATTAGTACTGTACCATGAAGACATCTTCAAATGGCAGCCTCAACTAACTATATCTTGTAGCGAGTAGCTCACACCAGACATATCTGCACTACAACCACATTATCTTTACTCCTTTGTACAATACACTTTTGTTATTGAGTTTGTAGATGCCAGAGTTGCGTCATTTGTTCAGGATGATGTTTGAAAGGGTAACATCCTTTGGTCGGTTGTGAGAGAGATAGGTATCCAGAGACTGGTGGGTACGAGACTGAAAGTGTCCCAGTCCCAGATCTGAAGTCATCCCGATATATATATATATATGTATAGATATTCATAGATAAGTGTGACAGCCTGTTCTCTTCACCCCAGGGAAGTTGTTGACATTTAATAGTCCACTTTTACAAACGTAAAGGAAACCGCCAATCCAGTGACAACCACCGAGGCATCTCCTTGCTCTCAATTGCAGGGAAGATACTTATCAGAATTCTTCTCAATCACCTCACGGCCCATCTCGATCAAGGTCTTCTTCCTGAGAGTCAATGTGGCTTCAGAAAAGAACAAGGAACTGTCAACATGATTTTCACTGCAAGGCAGCTGCAAGAGAAATGTCAGCAACAGAACTCTGAAATCTTCTCCCCTTTCATTGACCTTACCAAGGCTTTTGATACAGTCAGCAGAGAAGGACTGGAAGATTATGGCAAAATATGGCTGTCTACAAAAGTTTGTCCAAATAGTGTGGCTATTTCGTGATGGTATGCAGGCAAGAGTACAGGAAAATGGTGAACTGTCTGAGCCCTTTCCTGTCACCAATAGAGTGAAGCAAGGATGTGTCCTGGCACCAACACTGTTCAGCCTCATGTTTTCACCTATACTGACGAATGCCTTCGAGAACAATGACATTGGAATAGATATTCAACTACTGAATGGATGGAAAGTTGTTCAATTTCAGAAGGCTGAAAGCCATAACCACAACTAACAGCGACACCGTCAGAGAACTGCTGTTTGCTGATGATTGCGCTCTATATGCCAACTTAGAGGCAGACTTGCACCACAATGTTTCAGCTTTCTCATATGCCTGTGCCAACTTTGGGCTCACTATCAACTTGGAGAAGACTGTAGTTATGTACCAGCCAGCTCCAGGGAATAATCACACCATGCCGAATATCAAGCTGAACAGTCATAGACTAAGTGTTGTGGAAAAATTCACCTATCTTGGCAGCACTGTGCCACAAGCTGCCACAATTGATGATGAAGTGAATGCAAGAATCTCCAAGGCCAGTGTGGCCTTTGGCAGACTGTACAAAAATGTATGGGACAGAAATGGAATAAGCCTGCAAACAAAGCTGAAAGTCTATAAAGCAATTGTATTATCTGCAATGCTATATGCTTGTGAAACATGGACTGTTTATCAGCAACATGCTAGGAAATTAAACCACTTCCATACAGTCTGCCTTAGGAAGCCATTGAAGATTAAATGGCAAGACAAGATCCCAGACACTGAAGTTCTAGAAAAAGCGTCCATGCCCAGTATCCACACTCTACTAATGAAAATTCAGATTAGCTGGGTTGGTCACTTAACTCGTATGCCAGATAACAGGCTCCCTAAACCAATTTGTTATGGCGAGCTGCGTTGTGGTAAACGCTCCCAAGATAGCCAGAGGAAATGCTTTAAAGACACTCTGAAAATCTCACTGAAAGCTTTTGGAATTCATCATGACACCTGGGAGACTGCTGCTAAAGACCATAATTTGTGTCGTACATCATTACATAAGGGTGCAATCACTTGTGAAGCAACCAGAACTGCAAGAACTGTGAAGAAAAGGCAGGACAGAGAAACCACTGCAGGAAATCCTACTCCAGAAACGTCAAGCATTCTTTGTTCACATTGTCAAAGAACATTTCGAGCCAAAATAGGCCTTATCAGCCATCTTAGAACTCACGGCTCCATACTTTCAATCCCACTGGATGAAATGAATGGTCATCATCATTCTTGATGGACAAACAACACTTTAACCTCATGAAACAAATATGTGAGCTTCTGAATGAAAAGGCTCAAGTTTGGCATCATCATATCACCTCATCACCTCCACCATATATGATTTATCCTAACAAATAACTCTGGTAAACAAGTTTTCATTATGACAATTTCCAGCACCACCAACAATTTTGATGATAGATATAGATCTTCTAGGTATTCTCCAATTAAATTTAAGGAATTTTTAAAAATATCATTCATAAAAAAATTCAGATATAAAATCAAGTTCAAAATTCATTTAATGTTTGCTATGGGGAGAAGACATCTTTGATTATATCTGTCAGCTAAGAGATTTTGATCGTTTCATATATTAATCATTCTATTTTCAACAAACATTGGCTTATAGTGTATAGAGAAAAAGCAATCACACTGAAAAATCCAGATCTGTTTTTAGGGGTTAAACATACGAGGGTAAGTTAATAAGTAAGCCACAAATGGCTGTAGAAAAGTAACTAAATATGATAACAACTTGAAACAGTTTAATTTTATACATACATTGTCCCTTTATTTCTCAACATAATTTCCACCAACATTGATGCACTTATTCCATCATTTTATCAGTCCTCCCAAACACGCTGCATTGAACTATGTGCTTTGTTGTCATTTACCTGCCATCCCACAGAACGGTGTGACTTACTTATTGACTCACCCTCGTAACTTTTTCTACCCAGCTATGCACCGCTTTACGAGACAAACATTTGTCAGCATAAAAGCTGAAAACCCACCTTGGCGGGAGACATTTCGCAAATGACGCCGAAGTTGAATGTGAAGTGAGAATGTGGTATAGAAAACAGAGTACGCAGTTCTATGCAGCAGGTCTGAGAGGACTAATAAAACGATGGGGTAAGTGCATCAATGTTGGTGGAAATTATGTTGAGAAATAAAGGGACAATGTATGTATAAAAATAAACTGGTTTCAAGTTGTTATCATATTTAGTTATTTTTCAACAGCCACTTGTGGCTTTCTTATTTACCTCCCCTAGTATATTTCAAAATAACATTTTATGCTGCACATATAAACAATATGAAACAGGACTAGATTATTACATATATATACAATTTCACTATAAAATTCTTGAAAGCTGGCATGGCATCCAAGGCTTGAGAAAACCCTCAATCCTCATAAGTATTTTTACATATATTTGACGCCTTTTCACACCATGAGGGTATATGTTGTTAGTCTCATATTGTTAGACAGACCAACACTTTATGGATGGTATCGTATATATTGTGTTGGCCATCTTGACTTCCAAGGAAATTTCCTGGTGCTCAATTTTCTTTTTTAAGGATGACACACACACACACAACTGCATAGAAGGATCTGAAACACATGGACACTGGACAGACAGGCAAACATGCTGCCACTGCAATCACGTGACTCCCCACCTTTATATTGCTGTAAATAGATTCATGCTCTTTCCAAGACAGTTTTGTGTGTTGCTTTGAACCCAAGCATAGCCCATACACATCCCACTACTTCTAGTGCACTGGACCAATTCTTGCATGTGGATTCATTTTCCCAAAGTGTCCCTTGCCATCAGGCAAACACACTCTAACTTCTGAGGTACTTGTCATTTATGCCCTCAAGTCAAGGGCGAGAAGTCAACATCTTAGTCCAACTGACCAGTGTAGGGGTTGAACCCATTACTTCAGCATTAGCACACCAGATGTTTAGGAATAAGTGCTCTTATCCATTCAGCCATGCTGACCTCCAATAATGTCATGATACTAAGCTGTCTAGCATCTGTAACTGATCATTAACTGAGTTAAGTTCCAGCAGACATAAACAACTATTACAGACACTGAGCTGTCTAGCATCTGTAGTTACATTAACTGAGTTAAGTTCCAGCATAACTATTACAGACACTGAGCTGTCTAGCATCTGTAGTTACATTAACTGAGTTAAGTTCCAGCAGACATAAATAACTATTACAGACACTGGACTGTCTAGCATCTGTAGTTACATTAACTGAGTTATGTTCCAGCAGACATAAATAACTATTACAGACACTGGACTGTCTAGCATCTGTAGTTACATTAACTGAGTTAAGTTCCAGCAGACATAAATAACTATTACAGACACTGGACTGTCTAGCATCTGTAGTTACATTAACTGAGTTATGTTCCAGCAGACATAAATAACTATTACAGACACTGAGCTGTCTAGCATCTGTAGTTACACTAATTGAGTTAAGTTCTAGCAGACGTAAATGACTATTACAGAGACTGAGCTGTCAAGCATCTGTAGTTACATTAACTGAGTTAAGTTCCAGCATAACTATTACAGAGACAGAGCTGTGTAGCATCTGTAGAGTTTTAGCAGACGTAAATAACTATTACAAAGACACAGAACTTACATTTCACATAAACAGCCACTGTTTTATTTGTAGCAGCCTGACCTGTCTCAGCGTGACACGTGTAAACTCCTGTATCCATGCATTCTGTCATGACCTTGTTATAAGTCAGTGTTCGATTGGGTTTATGAGTGGAGTCATTAACTGGCTGTATTTCTCTTCCATCCTTTTTCAAAGACAGACTTGGAGAAGGGTTACCCTCAGCTAGACAAGAAATACTCACACTGGAATTCTGTTCTAGAATTATTTGTCCTGAATAGTTGTTGGCTTCAACAATAAAGATAGTGGGTCCAACTGTAGAGGAGCAACATAGAGCTATGCAATTGCATTCTTTCAACAAACAAAAAACAAACATTATACACATCAGATAACATATCACTTGGGCTGAAAGATTCGTGAACTCACATTTATATGATACATGTGTGAGGACTGCTTACTGACTAACTTAATGGATGACTGCTGGAAACAACTATTATCCAAGCTAGTTTTCTTAAATACTTACACACACACACATACACTCCATTTGCAAACATTGAGAATGAGACAGAAAGAATTACAGAGAGAGAAGAAAATAGCTGTGTGTGTGTGTGTGTGTGTGTGAGAGAGAGAGAGAGAGAGAGAGAGAGAGAGAGAGAGAGAGACTAAGAGAGAGAGAGAGAGAGAGAGAGAGAGAGAGAGAGAGAGAGAGAGAGAGAGAGAGAGAGAGAGAGAGAGAGAGAGAGAGAGAGAGAGAGCTGTTTGCACATGTAGAGTTCGATTTATAGTCCATTGTAAATTTCATTTTCAATAATTAATCCAGTCCTTGTTTTCATGTCTTTCTTGACATAAAGCCAACCAACTTGCCATTAAACACACACATACACATATGGAACATTTAATTACAGCATTTTGGAACTGAGGGTGGTTTGTGCACTTCATGTATTGCATTCATAGTTATACTTTTCAGGGCTTTATTTTGGGTATATGGAACGCTTCAGCAGAAAGACACTTATGTATGCAGAAATAAACAGGCATTACTGTAATTAATGAAATATAAATGTAGCACACGTTTAATTTAAATGCCATATCACAAACACTTAATGTGTCAAACTGCCCAGTAGTTTTGTCTGCCTGTACCATCCACTCTTTCTCTAATGTGTTCTCTAATGCCGTGCATATATTCTTTCATGCAATTTGTTCCTGGGACAGTGAAACATTATGGGCATAATTACTGCCATTTCTGATAATCAACAGTCACTTACATCTTTTGAGGTTCTACATCCTCACTATTGTCTTTTCTTTAACTTTTGGTTAATTGTGTTCTCTTCATAAACATGCAAAGCTGGTTAAAAGCAAAGGTTATATGCAGCCATGCTGCTAGTTCATGCAGTCTAGAACACAGATGAACAGAGAGACATGTTTTGCTTGAATGTGTGTTCATATTTTAATATCATTGCATGGTAAACTCAACACAATATCAGCAGGTTTGCATACACAGTAGTGTTATAGTATTCCTAGACGATATATATAGAAACTCAGTCAGGAACTCAGTTCCAATCCATGTTAAAGGATGCTCTCATGCTATGCAATATCTTCTTCTTAATGTTTAGTGGTGTCTGATATACCTGGATAATTTAATGAATGTTATTGCATCAAAGCATCACATCTTTATATTCATCATAAACTTCATTTAGCTATGCTTTTGTATACTACCACCACAAGACAATTATGTTTTCAGCTGCTTCAGTTTACTAATGATCATTGCCAGTGTGTAATATGCCTCCAGATTCTCAGGCAGATTCTTTCAAATTCTTTAATGTATCCCTTCTCATGCCCATTGCCCTTTTTTGTACTGAACATACATTTGATTTATCTCCTTATATCTAGTAGTTCAACAACACAGCCACCAGTTACCTCCATGCCATCTGATATCTTGTAAGTCAACAACTCAGCCACCAGGGACCTCCATGTCATCTGATACCTTATAGGTCAACAACAAATTGCCCACTCACTTAGTCCAAAGCTACAGACTGGAGGTCAGCTAAATTGTTTTAACTCTCCATTTATCTCCCTCAGAGGTTCTTCACCAAGTTATCATTGGCTGGCCTCACTTTTCCATCATTCTGGAATCCATGTGCCAATCTTAGGCTAGTAGATGTCACCATATAACAATATGTGTATCAATTTGAGTGTCACACATTGAAATCTATAATCAATCTGATTTTATTGAACCTCTATTATTAAATCAATGTCTCTAAAAACAGTCACACTTCTTGTCTTAAGTACTCTTTCACATTTTATGAAGGTATTCACACTGGTATTAATCAGAGACCAACAATATAATGATGCAAACTTTAGTAATTATATTACCTGCAGAACACACATGTTCTTTTTCTTCTTGTGTCTTATCTAGAGCAAACATTGGAAATTACAATGTTTTACTCATCTCCATCATCTGATATTTTAATGATTTTAACGAAGTTGACGTTATTATTATTATTATTATTATTATCATTATATATTGCCCAAAGCTTAAGCTTTCCACATACATCATTATCTCTCTTCTTTTGTCTTCCACTGTATTTTTCCTCACATTAGGCTGATGTATCTATCACACCTCTTCTAGTGATATGCCCTATAAATTTCATGTACTTGTTTCCTAATGATACACACACACACACACACACACACAAATAACAGCAGCCTCCTTCAGTCATATCTAACTATGCACTGATACAGCCCATGAGCAGGAAACCTTTAGTCATGCAGCTGGACATTTCCTTCAGTGGGTTTTCTTACAAGTCACCAGCTAGGGTGCATCTGTTTGGAGAAGAGATCGCCAATAGACTGTCTTGGAGACTGGGTTTCATCTCTGGAATGTTCAACAGGATTTACTCTTGAAGCCTTTGCCATGTGTGTGTGTATCCTACAGGACACAAGGCTTTGAAGTTAGAGTGTACTTTCTCCTGGATGAGTGGCCATGTTAGTGTAATAATTATTAACATACGCTGACAATGGATTGAGCATGGCCAGACAAAAGTTCTATTCCTGCACTTGACATTCACTACATGAGGGAAAGACTGACTACCTATTCCTACATGCACTCAGGCCTACACAATGTGATAGTCACAACACTTCACATACCCACAGCAGTTTCCTGCTACAGGACTTGTTTTGTTATTTGTTTCTCATGGATGGGCTACCAGCCAAGGTTGACATGCCTCCTCTACCCAAAACTGCTAATATTTGAAGGTACCAGGGATTCACCTTTCACCCCTTCTTTTGTTGGTAGCAACAGTTCTGCCAGTAGTCAAACAGTAACGCAGGTGGAAAGGTCTAATATGTGTCCATTACCATGGTTTACTGTAAGCCAGCAGAACAGGTACAATGGTCCACAAGTAGCCCATTTCTTCAGGTCACAAGGTACATCAGTGCACTAATCTATGAGGGTATTTATTCAAAAGATAACATTGGACAAGTAATATTTTCATGGCTTTTGTGTCCACCAAGGCAGAATACTAACCCACACTGCATTGTTGGTGCGGCAGTTATTGTTTGCTTAGAAACCACATAATAGTGATTTCTGACAATTCATTTCCTCAATTTCTTGTTGGAATCACTGGAGATACAGAACTGTGTCTGAACATTACTTTATACGTTTTTCCAATATAAGAATAACATAAATTATACAAAATAATGCTTTACCACCTAATTGTAATGCCAATGAAATATAGAAGATCAATGTAATCATAATGACAGCAATTATATGCCTAAATAATTTCACATTTGTTTTAGTTGCTGAAATGTCTAACATCATATGCGTAAGAGCAGAAACATAAACATAGTGGCAGTTATGTAACTCACAATATACGTCCAGCACTAACTGAGCCTTGTTGTTTCTGTAACAAGAAGAATTGTGGGTAGCAGTGCAGGAACAGTTACTCCCATCCATATGTCGAGTAATATTGACATCAGCATATAATACATTATTGTCCTTGGTTGTATTTAACTGAGAGCCACACGCCAACTGTAAACCTGAGACTGGTGGATAACCTCCCTCTACTCTACATCTGATCCTGGTCATGCCTTCTTGAACTGTCATCTCATCACCGGCAACAATAACAGATGTGCCTCCATCCTGGTATTTTTCTATCACTGGAGGGCTGGGCGGTGCTGTGTTGTAAATGTACATAACAAAATATCACAGACAGATGAGCTCATTGAGATTTGATATGGTGTATGTGGAAAGGAAATGGCGATTAAATAATATAAACATGTCAGGAGAACAGAAAAATTAGAAACAGTAGAATGGCCAAATGCAAAGATATTGATGGTTTGTAATATTTAAAAAAATAAACAGAAGTCAACAGAAGATTGCTGATATAATACATTAGAGATATGATATTTATGGAGAGCCATAATTGTTGTGATCAATCAGCATGAACTTGAAGAAGAAGAGGTCTTATGTATAGTTTCAAAACTCTTTAAGCAGAGATTTAAAGTCCCATTGATGTTATGAAACTAAACCCTTCCTGAACATTGTGACATACCTAACACAGATAGAGGAAACATCACCAGCCTGGAGTCTGTAGACAATGACATAACTAATACAGATAGAGAAAACAGCACCAGGCATAGAGTCTGTAGACAATGACAGACCTAACATAGATGGATGAAACAATACCCGCCTAGGCTCAGTCACACTCAGACCGTATGTGATGTGCTGTGTCATGCCCTGGTTATATTTAACCTGCATCTCCACAGACGCACAGTTCCTGTACTGGTATGACACACCCTGGCTTGCCGATATTCCTGTCTATTCCATTGTTCACTTTTGGCAATGAGGAGCATTTTGTGTGATATTAACTGGCACAGGAACAGAGCAATATGTGGACAACCCGTTGCCGTGAAGTTGGAACCACGAATAACTAACTAACTAACTGGTTATATTTACTCACAGATGCACAATTCCAGTACTGGTCTGGCACACTATGGTTATATTAACCTGCCTCTCCACAGACGCACAGTTCCTGTACTGGTCTGGCACACCCTGGCTTGCCGATACTCCTATCTATTCCATTGTTTACTTTTGGTGTGAGGAGCATTTTGTGTGATATTCACTGGCACAGGAACAGAGCAATATGTGGACAACCCGTTGCCGTGAAGTTGGAACCATGACTAACTAACTGGTTATATTTACTCACAGATGCACAGTTTCAGTACTGGTCTGGCACACTCTGGTTATATCTAACCTGCCTCTCAAAAGATGCGCAGTTCCAGTACTGATCTGGTACACCCTGGTTATATTTACTCACAGATGCGCAGTTCCAGTACTGGTCTGGTACACCCTGGTTATATTTACTCACAGATGCACAATTCCAGTACTGGTCTGGCACACTATGATTATATTAACCTGCCTCTCAACAGAGAAATGAAAGAGGATACAGACTCGTGGAGTCGGCAAAAGAACAGGAAATGATTGTAGGAAACACCTGGTTTAAGCAACACCCTAGAAGATTACGGACATGGAGGAGTCCTGATAGCAGGATTAGAAACCAGATTGACTACATTCTCATTAGCAGAAGATTTAGAAACGCGCTAACAGTAGCAAAAACAGTTCCCAGTGCTGATTGTTATAGTGACCACAGATTACTCACAGGAACATTGAGGATAAAGTTGAAGAAAGTCAAGTATATAACAGGAAACACTAAATATGATTTGTGTACATTGAGTAATGACAAGGAAATACAATACAAATTCAACATAGAAGTACAGAACAGATTTGAAATATTGTCTGATCTAGAGATATTATTCCAGGATGTGGATGATCAATGGGAAACGTTGAAGAATTCAATCAATGTGGCTGCAGAAACAATTATTCCAAAATTAAAGAAGGTGGGTCGTAAGAAATGGATGACTGAAGAAATTTTACACCTCATGGAAACAAGAAGACTCAACAAAAATAATTCTGTCAAATATGAAGAAATCCACAGACAAGTCAGAATATTATGTAAGGAGGCAAAAGAATCATGGCTTGAGGAAAAGTGCTTAGAAATTGAAAACCAACACAACAGTCAAAATACTAAATTAGTGCACAAAAGAATTCAGGAACTTACTAATAAAAGAACAAGTACATCAACAGAGTGTCTAAAAACTAAAGATGGCAAAATCATAATAGAGAAAGACCAGATTCTACATGTACGGACAGATTATGTGAAACACCTTTATGATGATAACAGAGACGAACAGTATGATATTAGATGTAATAATGAAGGACCGCCAATTTTGGAGATGGAGGTTCGAAATGTTCTTAAGCATATGAAAGCTGGCAAGGCCCCCGGTGCAGATAACATCACAACAGAAATTATTAAAGCTTTAGAAGAATTTGGACTAGAGCAAGTCACCAGACTGCTGAACACATTATATGATACTGGAGATATACCTCCTGAATTATGTAACTCTGTATTTATTGCAATCCCAAAGAAATCAGGAACCTTGGAATGTGATCAACATAGAACAATTAGTATAATGAGTCACATCACAAAGATTTTGCTAAGAATTATCATGCAAAGAGTGAGGAAGAAGATACAACCTGAAATAGGGGAAGAACAATGTGGGTTTGTAGAAGGAAAGGGTACAGTAAATGCTGTGTATATGCTGCGAACAGTTATTGAACGTGCTATAGAAGTAAACAAGGATATACATCTTTGCTTTATTGACTATACAAAGGCTTTTGATAGAGTTAGACATGTCAACATAGTGGATATGCTTGCAGATCTACAAATTGATGGGAAAGACATTAGACTTATGAAGAACATATATTGGAAACAACAAGCTGCAATAAGGATTGATAATGAAGTGGGACAGTATCAGCCAATTAAGAGAAGTGTTAGGCAGGTTTGTGTGATGTCTCCAGATCTTTTTTCCCTATACAGTGAAAATATTTTCAGAAATGTAGAGGATATAAATGGAATCAGCATTGGAGGACGAAACATCAATAACTTTAGATATGCAGATGATACAGTATTGATTGCAGACAATGCGCAGGACCTGCAACAATTAGTGGATGCGGTTGTTGTACACAGTGAGTAGCTGGGGTTAGAATTAAATTGTAAAAAGACTCAGGTTATGGTCGTCACTAGGAAGGAAGAAGTGCCACAATGTAATATACAAGTAAATGGAAATATTCTTCAACAAGTGAATCGGTACAATTATCTTGGGACAGTCATAACATCTGATGAGAGATGCCTTGAAGAGATTAGAACAAGAATCACCATGGCGAAAGTAGCCTTTAGCAAGATGAAAAACATTCTGACCAATAAAAAGATGTCAATTGAAACGAGAAAAAGAGTGTTGAGGGGATACATAGAGCCTGTTCTTTTGTATGGATGTGAAACTTGGAAAATGGGCAGTCAAGCTGAAAAACATCTGATGGCTGCAGAAATGTGGTTTCTGAGGAAAATGCAAAGAATACCATGGACAGACAGAAAAACCAATGACCAAGTACTACAGGAGACAAATGAACATCGTAAACTGATTAGAGAAATTAGACGTAGACAGTCAAAATTCTTTGGACATGTTATGAGAAGAAATGGATTGCAGAACTTGGTGACAACTGGCAAGATCGAAGGGAACAGACCAAGAGGAAAATACCTGGATGGCTTGGCCACATGGCATGGACGAGACAGGAACACTGAGCTGATCCACGACACTGGTGATCGAGTGAAATGGCAAGTCATGACCGCCCACGCTTTCCGGCATGGCACATGATTGATTGATTGACTCAACAGATGCACAGTTTCAGTAATGATCTGGCACACCCTGGTTATATTTAACCTGCCGCTCCACAGATGCACAGTCACAAAACTTCACAGTCAACTCGTGCTATCAAGAACAAGTCGCCTAATTGGAAGCCGGACACATGCTAGAAAATGACACGTGGCAAGAAAAATACTACAAGTAACCCGCCGTTCAAAATGAGCAGCGTGGAAGCCGCCAAGACTATCAAGAAGATGGAAGAAGAAAACGTGCCTGCGAGACGCAACCAATGCCAGAACCTCAAGAAACATTAAAAGAAGCTACAACTTCTACACCAGATGAAGCCGCTACTGTTGCTTTTCCGACGCCGGAGACTACAACTACAAGTGAAGCCAGCAGCAGCCGTGAAGTTTTCAACAGCACCAAGATGAAGCAGCCCAGTTTACCAAAGACCTCCACATCGGAGGAAATCACAACAACTGAGGACTTCACTGGCAAATTACTGCTAAAACAGACAAGCATGGGAGAAGCCAAACTGTCAGCGCTACCAATAAACAAGATAATTGGTCTGTTGGAAAATGAGCTGGGAAGAAACAGCATCTACCAGCTGCGCAAGACACTGATGGAGTAGTGGTCTATATCAACAAAAACTCAAAGACCACAGCACTTATGCAGAAGATAGCACAAGAAAAAAAGGCTGATATCAAGCTTCACCAGGGCATCACAGTAGAAGCCACCCGACACCGCATGATGAAACGGTGGGTCATTAAACGAGTCAAGACCCATCTCACCAACGACCAGATCAGGGAGATGCTGACAAGAGAGAACCGCAAACTCAAGATAACCAGTGCTGAGAGGATCATCGGCAAGAAAAACATCCCTCCAAAGTCGTCATCGTAACATCGGATGACCGAGTGATCCCTCAATTCATCAGATGGGACAAGAGAGACCAAGTTCCGAAGCACTACATACTGAGAGTGCTGCAGTGCTCTAAGTGCCAGAAGTTTTGGCACACCTGTGCCACCTGCAAGAGTGACGTGGAGGTATGCAGATACTGCTCTGGACCTCATCCATACAGTCAGTGCCAGCATGCAAAGATCGACAAGGACTTCAGGAGGCCTAACACTAACAGAAAATGCGCCAACTGCCTCGGCAACCATGACGCCAGGTACCTCGGCTGCCCCTGCCACCAAGAAAGCAAGGAAGCTATGAAGATCACCATCAAAACCAACCTGCCCTATAAAGAGGCTAGGAGGCAGTATGAGGCCACCAATCGACTCACAAAATGCGACAAAGCGCAACTGGAAGGCCAACTGAAGGACCTGAGATCAAAGGTCAAAAGCATGGAGGAAGCACAAGACAAGACGCAAGAGACACAGATAACAGCCACTCAGCACATCCTGGACGAAACAAAGCAAGTTCAGCAGAAGATTGAGCAGGATGTCGCTAAAATGGCCGCTATAAAGGCCGATACTGAAGAAATGCTATCACAGATACATCAAGCAAGAGACAAGACAGAAGGAACTCTAGAAATGATAATAGATATGCTCAAGACCAACCAAGAAACACACAAACCAGAAGAGGAATGAACACAGGCAGAAGAAGAAGCAACAGATGAAGAAGGCTACCCAGACCAAGACCGAATGGATAGGGAGGCCATGGAACAATCTCGCTCCTCACCAAGATCGAACTGGCGAACAGCGAGAAGATTCCAAGACGGGGAAATAGGAGGAACACCAGAAGAGACAACAACTGGTAAAGCTCCCTGAAGGAAACAGCACCATATGTTGGGTACACAACAACTCCAAGCCTCAACAAGTGCATGACTCTGGCCAGACATGACACACCTAACAAGAAAGGAATGAACACAATCAACCCACCAGAAGCCGGGAAGCTGACAACAAGCAGCCCAATGTATGAAAGACAAACTACAAGCTACACCATAATTACCCCAATTATAGCCAAGTCGAAAACTCGAAGGCTGAAAGGGGGTATTCATACCAAAACTTGGATTGGATTGCACATTTCCAGTACTGGTCAGGAAAACCCCGCTGGTGTCTGGGCTTGGAGAGGGGAAGGGGAACTCTGGAACACAGTCCACAGAGAGATTGCACTTTGGTATAGGCTAGGAGAACAGTCTCTCTACAGCAACCTCACTCTGATAGATTTAAACCCTTGTCAGGGCTTGGATGACCTAAATGGCAATGCACCTGATTTAAGAATTAAAGTTCAGTCTTCTAGAGCAGTGGTTCTCGACCGGTGGGAAATTCCCCCTCTCCTCCTCCCCCCTAGTTATTTGCAGATATACAAATGGGATATGTTTTTATTTCTCTGTGATATGTCACTTATTGTGTGAGGTATTAGCTTAAGCATGAGTACACACGGTGGAAATGTGTTTGTGTTGATGTATGGGCTATGGGTTAGGTTACATATGATTACCTGCTATATTAGGTAAGGTGAAAGTTGTATCTAATGTTCTCTCTCCATGATGTGATCAGAAGAAAAATGATGCATTTTTGGTTCCACATGCAGGTGAATGGTGATGTAGCGCCTCAATAACTTTTGTTCATGTGTTAGTTAGTTAGTTAGTTAGTTAGTCACGGTTCCAACTTCACAGCAACGGGTCGTCCCCATTATGCTCCGTTCCTGTGCCAGTGAATATCACATAAAACGCTCCCCACTGCCCAATGTGAAAAGTGGAAAAGACAGGAGTCTCGACAAACAACAGCCCGCACAGATACACTGTGCATAATGCCGCCGCCAGAATGTCAACACAATAGTCCCCCACGAAACATCCAGTTTATCTCTGATGGAATCGGCAGTAATTTTCCCATCTGGATGTTTCCTAGATGTTCACCCACACAGTCCACGAAAATACAGTTCATCGTCGATGGCAGTGGCAGTCAACCAGAAGCCCAGCAGCCACGCATTTCTGCATAAGGCAAAAACCGGTCAACTCTGGGACATAGCCAGCTGCCATCGCTCCGAACATGCAGTCACGTTCCAAAAAAACCTTGTGCAGATTCAAAAGCATTTCACACGAAACTCACAGCTCACAGTGTCGCGCCACGCACTCATTCAGTAGCAGAGCGACGGAACCATCACGCCTCCTTAGTCGCCTCTTACAACATGCATGGTAGGCTGCAGTGTTGCTATTCTTTGCTTCCCTTATGGGCCCCGACAACACACGGGAGTTCATGTGTATTGGATATTATGTTACTGATCACCAGTTGCAGGTTTCCATTTGGTCTATGCAGGGAGAATATGTGAGGTTACTGAAGATTACCTGCGGTAGTATTTGAGGTGGTAGTTGAGATGCACAAGAAGGGTAAGAGATGGATTACGAGGGTGAAAGACTTACTACTATCCACGCATCATTACATGGCCAAGATTGTAGAGAATCATTACTCTCCCACCATTGGAAAACTATATTTTCTTTTGAGGAGGGGGTAGTGTAACGAGCGTGGTTTGCACCTGACTGGGGTGAATGATCTGGCTAAGAATCTGATTAGACTAGAAATAGTAATTGGGTCAGAAAAGCAATTTGCAGATGTGAGGTCAGGAGGGTAGATCACAACCGGCGACAAACTAGGGTAACCCCAGACTAAGTGTTGGGTGAAGGCATGTACACATCACATAAATTGTCCACAAATGGGACAAGCCCCTAAGCAGGTGATTAAGATATATCACAGTAGATGTCATTCGAAGTCACGTATGTATAGAGAGCAACGGAATAGATCAGTAATGTGAGATGGTTAGAACACGTTCGGGGTTAAGATGGAATCACTAATGAGATGCATATACATGATAGGAAAAACCTAGAAACAAGGACGATTCTAAATGAAATTTTTAGGAGAACTGATAAGTGTGATTACAGGATTAAAGGGCACTCCCTGGGAGGTCGGGCAAGAATGAATAAATACACAAGTCTGAAAAATTGTGGGGAGTTGGGTTGTTGAGCCAGACAGTGGAGGTCTGAGCTCTGAGTCTTGGGCTGAGGTGTGTGAGACACCAGCCAAGCTAGTGAGGATGTAGTGGAGTTGTGAGCCAGACAGTGAGGTCTGGCCTAGTAGTGTTGAGTTTGAGCTAAGTCAGGGGACTTAACGGACAGTCGGGTAGAGTGAGCCTTGGGCGGAGTAGATAACTGCTGCCAATCACTATCAGCAATTACGTGTGTACATGTATCTATACTGAAAACTGTGCCTGGAAATTTTATCATGTGTGTTTCATCATATACCTGTGTCATTAATAAAGAATGTGCGCGAAACAGTGTGTTTTTCCAGTTGCCATACCTGTGCGGAAAGAACCTGCAGAGTATTCATACCATTGACATCATCTAGACAACCATAGCCACTTCTATCTGTCACTGTGTCATAATCCACTTTGTGACAATAGTCATCTACACCGATGGGTCAGTGGTGAGAAACAGATGTAGTGGCTGGGGCTTTATTGCAAAGGCTAATGGACGAGTCTTGAAAAAGGAGAGTTTGGCATATGAGACTACGACCTCCAGCATGAGAATGGAGGTGGAGGCAGTAACAGCGACATTCTGTTGGCTAGAGGAGACTACTGCAACACACGCTGTATTCATTACGGATTCAAAGAGTATGCTTTAGTAAGGTGGAGAAAGGAATGTTTCGTGTGGAATGGCTCTCGTTCTTCAGAGGTCACAGTTTGTGAGAATTGTATGGATATTTTGCCCTGGCCATGCGGGGGTGTGGGGGGATGAACAGGCTGATAGGCTAGCAGTGAATGCACCTCTTGGTGGCATATTGCCTATGAGGACAAGCGGGAGGTAGTCGTGTGCTTGTGGGACCAGGTGGAGAAGGCGGAGGAACAGATTGAGAACCAATATGTGGAAAGAATGATATTGCGGAGGATCGACAGGGATTCTGGAAGAATCTCAAAACTGAGAGGGAATACCAGGAGAACTTTTAATCAGATAGCGGTGGGAACGATTAGTAGTATGACTCTTCGCTGGCTGTTGAACGAGGTGACAGAGCACGCATGGAAATGTCCTGAGTGCAGTGATATCGGTTCTTAACTCAACTCAATGGTTATGTACTTCTCGCCCTTCTGAAATTCATTTTATAACGTAAGTAGACCCGCAAATCACGTTTCATGTAGATGTCTAGACTTGTTCTAGTATGTGTATTAAATTTAGCTTCAAGTTTTACGTATACTGTGTAGGGGCGGGGAGGGGGGATTTATAGGGAGGAAATACAAAAAAAGGGGGTGGGGGGGGGGGAATGACATTATGAAAATATGATAAAGGGGTGCATGGGCCAAAACAGGTTGAGAACCACTGTTCTAGAGCATTTATAACCAACTAATCAACCATCAAACATACTGCTTTAGAGCTGTGATGTGTTAGATCTTCACATATTCTACATCACAGCATATTAAGGTACTGTGTATAGTTATCTTTCTTTTCACCTTTCCTTTTCAGACAATTTCCAGGACATTCTGACATTATACAGTGACCATTTTATTAAGCTATAACAACACCACAACTATACTGGTCAAGAAAAGTCCTGCCACTGAGAACTGCATAACAATAATTCTCTACAATGAGTTACATGTTAAACATGGACCAGGCTGACATTCTGAATGCTCTATGAGAAGTAAGTCGTTCGTGAGAACCAAGTGATGACTGTGAATCTACAACCATGGTCGGAATGTGAGAACAGCAAATTAAAAGAGGTGTGGCCAAACAAGAACACTACGCAGGAAGCCAAAGAGGATGAATAAACCAACACAGAACTGGTGTCATTAGCCGCTACACGCTGCAGGATTTACTGAGGAGGGGATTCGAGCACTTATGGACTGAATGGTTCGATGTGCAAAGAGGATAATCTGCCGACTAACTAACACCAACTATTGACCAGCACTGAGGAATCTGAATATTGAAATCATATGAGCTTACACTAGCATAGAATACATAGTCATACTAAATAGTAAGTTAACATGTTCTTGCATTTCTGAACTTAAGAAATAACATAACGCTTTAAAATACAATAATTGTCATTTTCTCATGACCTCTCTCTATTTCTCTTTCTCTCTCTCCCCTCCTCCATCACCCTTTCTCTCCCTATCATAAACAGAATGAAGAAACAGGGAAAGTTAACAACTCACCTGTGACCTGTATTGTTTTGTTTGTGCTTGTTGCTGACAATGATGAAGGCAGTGAATTGTTTCCTGTACACAGAAAATAAAACAGTCCCCCACTTGAGACTGTGTAGTTTACAGCAGACATGTTGGACAGAGCTGATGGTGTATCAGCTAAATTACTGTAGAACTGATAACCGACTCCTGGACTCACATCAGTTGCATTGCAGGTTACAGTCACAGTAAGAGATCTGCCACAAAAACTGATGACATCATTTTCTGTCTTGTTGTAGATCACTCTCAATGACACATTGCTAGGGCCATCTGATGTAGAAATGAAATCATCCTTTCCTGTTAAGGATCATACTGTACATAAACACAGCTAATGACTTGAACAAGGCAACCTAACACCACCAACAAGGTAAAGTAATGCAATTTTACAGAAAAAGTTTATCCAAGTTCTGCATCAGAAGAAGATCTTTACTACCAAAAAGAAACAGACGGATGTTAGAATACATTTACCTGCATATACAATTGCATGGTGCAAACCTACCAAGCATAATTTATTATATGACATAAATTTGAATGACACAGTTACCTTTTCAAATATAAAGTTAGTAATTTATGTTACAAAATAAAAACATAGATATCCTTCAGATCCTCAACACCATGCATATAAGGCATGCAATAATTATTATACAGATGTTCAAAATGCACACTTGTCCCCTAATAATATTCAGATTTGATAATGTTCATAGATGTATTGTTAAACTATCAAAAATATACTTTTTGAATTATGTAAAATATCACAATATGAAATTCAACAAACTATATTGCTAAATGTAAATAAACCACTCATCAACACGATCATGTAAGTAAACAAAGTAAAGGTCACTTTTTACACGCCTTGAGGCATATTGGACATATCCAGTGAGCACCATATTTGTATAGACCTATCAGCACTGGATGGGCAATGTTGTCAATATCAGGCTGGCCGTCTTTACTTCCCAAGACATTTTCTGGTCCCAATTTTAGCCTTGGTCGACCTGGGGGATCAGGTTAATATTAAAAATCTGCCTCGATGTAAATATAAACCCATGAACACCAGGGAAGAATGCAAGCCACTACGTTACCATGGCTACAATCATCAACATGTGCCATGTCAATAAACATGAAGGGTCATAGATTACCATCTAACATGATCATTAGAGTCTTGGATCAGTTCTGTGTTCCTTTCCTCATTATACCAATGCCAAGTCATCCAGGTAAGTAAATCTTTGCTTTCCCCTTGCCTATTTCCTATCAATTTTGCCAGTTGTCACTAAGATTTATCTATTCCCATAACATGTTAAAAGTATCTTGACTGTCTACATCTAATTTCGTTAATCAATTTATGATTTGTGTTTTGAAGTACTGTCTCATACATTTTTCTGCCAGTCCATGGTACTCTTTGTATTTTCCCCAGAAACCACACTTCCACAGTCTTTAATTGTTTCTCAGCTTGTCAGCTTATTGTCCATGTTTCACATGCATACAGCAGTATACGTTCTATATAGCACTTCAACACTGTTTCCTATTGCAGTTGGCAGCCTTTTATTGGTATGTTTTCTATCTTGCAAAAGGCAACTGTTTCATGGTGATTCATGTTCTAATCTCTACAAGGCAACTGTCATCAGATGTTATTACTGATCTAAGATAGTTGTACTGATTCACCTGTTTTATAATCATTCCATTTACTTGGATGCTGCATTGTGGTATTTCTTTCTTCTTAAAGGTGACCATAATTTATGTTCTTACAATTTAGTTTTAATCTTAATTGCTCACTGTGTTCATTAGCCACATTCACCCAGATTTTGTTAATTGCATGCAATCAATAAGTAAGCCACTACCAGCGGGAACAAATGTTAGTAAGACTGCATATATAGAAATGTTTCCAACATGCATAAAGAAAATGAATATACAAATCAGACTGAAAATACAAACAATGAAACATGATTGCAATAGTCAAATAATAAAGCACCATGACTTTTCGATTTATCTAAGTAGTTGCAAATCTGGCCTATCTAGTCACAATAAAACAAACACAGTGTTATGCACATATTCAGGTGACAATTCTATAAACTTTATAAGACATAAAACTCAGTTCATGGCTGGGTACTTTACATGAGAAATCCAACAGCTGTAACATCACTGTCTCCATGAAGATTCAAACACATGACCAACGGACTAAGAGGCAAGTGTGCTACACACTGCAATACCACGGCTCCCATACACATACATACAAATGTACATACACACAGACTGATAGGCAAGCAGGTATATACAAACCTGCATGTGTGCACATCCATCCATCCACCCACCCACGCACACACACACACACACACATACACACACACATACATACATACATATTAACGCAGACAGACAGACACATAAAAATACATTTATATCTGATCTGAGATATTTCCTATTTACACATACAGATTATAACAGTAATACTTACAATATACTTGTACAGTCTGTGTTTTATTGGCTTTAGTCCCATCTGGAAGCTGTGCCTGGCAGACAAGCTCTGAAGTGGGAAAAACATGCTAGAATCACTTAGAAACAGCTCAGTAATATATATTTGACATACAATATGGTCTCTCCTCAATACACAAACAGAAGTAAGGAAACAGGGTCCCCAATCTACCACTGACATAGCTAGCACAGTGAAATGATGTTTGGCTACATGAGGTATATACAGACTTTGACCACTTTTCGGATCAACAAATCAAGCCCTAACTGTATAAAATGTCTTAATTAAGTGGTACAATAATGGCAACTGCATTTTGCAAGTGGACACAATAAGAGATTTAAAAAAAAAGTAGTGCCAAAGTTGTGCAGTGGTGGATCTTCAGATATTCTAGACGACCACATGTGAGATGAGGTGGCCAGTTCTCTTTCCTGAACCTTTCTTTCCCAGACAATTCCCATAAAATTGTCTAGTAAACTCACTGATCATGAGGCTAGGTCAACCCTAGTGTAGTACTGGACAGGAAAACATAATCCTGTCTATGTGGGAGACTGAACCTGGACAACTGTCTTGGCAGGCAAGCACACAAAATAATATGCCACTGCAGCTTCAATAAGAGGTAAAGTAAGTAAAAATGTAAGGCCTCCCACATGTCACGTTGTAAGACATATGTGTTTATGATACTATACTAGCGCATACTTTCAGACCAGTCGACACTCACTGACCAACTTTACTTCCACGGAAATGTTCTGGTACCCATTTTACGCTCGGTCAACCTCAGAGTCTAGACCAGTGACAACACAACATCCCCACCTTGAAGGGGATTTGAACATATGGCCACCAGGCATGCAGGAAAGTGTGCTACCCACTGCACTACCATAGCTTCCATAATAAGTGGTCTGATCAACTATCTGGTTTCTGTGGATCAGCAGCGATGTATCATGAACTGTAAGTGATGTATCATGAACATGAAGTGATGTATCATAAATTTGAAGTGATGCATCATGAATTTGAAGTGATGTATCGTGAACTTGAAGCGGTGTATGGCCCAAACCCTGCAGTGCGTGAGAAAACAATGTCGCAAAGTTAGCAGTGACCAACTGGTGTGCTGGAAAACACATTAGTAGATATTCCACATCAACAGATCATTCCCCCACAACTGAGGAAACATATTAAATGATGACCTCATGTCATCATGACTTGGAAGAACCTGCCAAGGAGGTAAAGGGGAAACAACATTCATTAAAAGAGGAACACTTCTTATGATCAGAAGACTCCTGCCATGCTTGCTCCACGGGTGGAGAAAATGTCAGTCACTAAATGATGACCTCGTGTTACAAAGACTTGGATGAACAATTTAATCTGCACACTGACCAATCCAGGACATTGTTCATGAATGTTTAGAGTTCCTGAAAGAGTGCAGCATTTGAATCACTAAGTAACTGACAGAGGAGTAGTATAGGACATGCTAAAGCTGCTCATTTTTTGTGGTGGTGGTGGACATTATACAAAACAACTATTTATCGATCATCCTCCTCAAGGCTCCGTGTGGAGCTGCTCCCCATAATTATCAATTGTTTTTTTTCTTCTTATGTATCCTTAGTAAACTAGTCTGGCTGACATTACAAATTGGCTCCATACGAGCATATGTGACTCCATTCCATATTTTCGGGTGTGGGGGTAAAACTGATCAATGATTGTTAAAACCATATAGTATTACAACTATTGCTACTATCACCAACACTGCTACTAATGTTGTTACTACTATTGCTACTACTACTTATAGTAGTTGAATGTGCTGATGAAATATCTATCTTTTGTAGTTGTAAGAGGTTATGATGTCATAAGCTGAATCACCCACTCTAACATTGAACACATCTTATTGATAGTGTCTTCAATGCCACAAAACAGGCTCACTGTGTGATAAATAACTCCCTTTTCCACACTGAGTGCATTTGGGGTGCATGACCATTAAGTGCAAACAACGATACAACAGCTGAGGGGTGAGGGGTGAAGTATCAAATACAAGGTAAAATAGTATCAGGTATAGTGTAACATACAAGACTTATGAGATCATCAGTTGTCCGTTCCACCATGGTTGACAAATAGGCGCTAACTAAGTTCTCAAATTGCTCACTCAAACACACACTATGATAATAAGTCTCCAACACAAACAATTAACACTAAAACAACCAATGAAAAATGACATAAACACTGAATGATGTACCTCAAGAAAACAAGACATCCAAATGTACAAGTCAAAAGAAAACATACAAAAAAGAAACCTACAACTACTGACAAATGACACAGCCACTGAAAAATGACAACCATTGAGACAATTAAAGAAGAGACACAATCAAGGAAAACTAAAACAACCAGTGAAAACTGCAAACATAAACAGTGAAAACTGACACAAACACTGAACAAGGCATCCATAGAAAAGCAAAACATCCAACATGTAACTGACACATACACAAAAAGAGATCGATAACAAATGAAAAATGATATGATAAAATGACACACACACACAAATGAAAACTGACACAACCAATGGCAGCGGCTAAGACAAACAATGAAAACTGACACAGACACTAAACGAAGCACCTAAAGAAAAGTAAAACATCCAAAAAGTAGCAGACACATACACAAAAAGAAATCGACAACAAATGAAAATTGACACAAACAATGAAAACCTGACAAAATGACAAACTGATACAACCAAAGAAAACAAGACAACCAAAAGTAAAGGTCAAAATGTAACACACAAAAATAAATTGACAACTACTGAAAAATTAAAACTGTAAAATGTAACAGACAAAAAAGAAATCAACTATTGAAAAAAAAAAATGACACAATGACAAAGTGACAAAAAAGAATGAAAAATAAAAAATAAAACCGAAACAACCAATGAAAACTGCTGACATAAACAATGAAAACTAACACAAACACTGAACAAGGCACCTACAGAAAAGCAAACCATCCAAAATATACCAGGCACATACAAAAAAGAAATTGACGATAAATGAAAAATATGTCTAGGGGGTATGTTCATGTCATCATCATATTTTGTGTGTGTGTGTGTGTGTGTGTGTGAGAGAGAGAGAGAGAGAGAGAGAGAGAGAGAGAGAGAGAGAGAGAGAGAGAGAGAGAGAGAGAGAGAGAGAGAGAGAGAGAGAGAGAGAGAGAGAGAGAGAGAGAGAAAAGTTTGTGTCTTCAACAGTTCACGTTTCGGTAAGTACTGGAGAGTTTTGGTCAGAGACCATAACTTTATGAAGGGAAAATCCCAACTGCACCTCCCCGCGGTAGAGGATGGAAACACACTACAGTGTGGCTAACACAGCTCTGGGGACCGAGTATCCACCGGAATAAGTGGACAACTCTGCAGCTGAGCAGAGCAGGGCACTCACTTGTCCTTACAGTTGGAAATGGCTGTCAAAGGCAGAGGTAAAAAGACCACCATGTGAATGTTGAAGGCAAGGGGAAACCACCACATTATCTTCCCAAGACTTCATGGCAAAACATATATCAAAGTTAGTGAAGGACGTCAATGGCTGTCTTAGGGCATCCTCATCCGGTAGGGACAGTCATGAGCCACAGGTGACACCAGACCATCATCCAGCTACTGATGGCAAAATCTTCTTCTTCTTCTTCTTCTTCTTCAGCATTCCGAGCCATTGAGGTTCTTTGCTGCAAATACAATCTGTCTCCATTCGTCTCTCTGGTGGACCTTCTCTTGCCAGTCGTTGATTCCAAGTGCTTGTAGGTCTGTATGTATATTATCTCTCCACCGCCTTCTTGGTCTACCTCGGGGTCTACGGTCATTTATTTCCTGAGTGTAAGCGAGTTTTGTTTCCCTATTATCTTCCATTCTTTCTATATGCCCCAGCCATTGTAGTCTATTAGCCTTCATGATACCAGTGATTAGCGGGGACTTAAACAAATCATAAATGTCTTTGTTACTTCTTCTTTTCCACTCTCCACTTTGTGTATCCCTAATGGGTCCAAAGATGCGTCTTAAAATTTTGTTCTCAAAGGTTTGTAACAAGGCTTCGTCTCCTTTCGTTGTACTCCAGGTTTCAGAGCCATACAGCACAACTGGTCTGATCAGTGTTTTGTATATTGTGATTTTGGTGTTACGAGATAGCGCCTTTGATTTTAGTAGATGTTGTAGTGCATAGTGGCAAAATCTTAACTAAAATAAATAAATTTAGAGTAGGAACATGGAATGTTAGGACATTAAATGAGCTAGGAAAGTTGACCAATGTTCTAAGAGAGATGGATAGCATGAAGATGAATATACTAGGCATTAGTGAGATGAGATGGAAGGGATCGGGCAAAATTATAGCTGACAATCACACAATAATTTATTCTGGAGGGGATACACATGAAAAAGGTGTAGGAATAATAGTAGATGAAAAAACAGCCAAGTCAATTAATGGATACTGGTGTATTTCAGATAGAGTTATTATGGTAAAAATCAAAGGCAAACCAATAGACATAAATATTATACAAGTATATGCACCAACAGCAAGCAGTAGTGATGAAGAAATACAACACTTTTACGACGAAATAGAAATGGCGATGGCTCAAATTGGATCACAAGAAATAAGATAATACTTGGTGATTTTAATGCAAAAGTAGGAAAGGGAAAAATGGAGGATGTAGTGGGGAATTATGGTTTAGGTACAAGAAATGAAAGAGGGGAAAAGCTAATAGAATCGGCAAATATCAATGATATGATAATTGGAAACACATGGTTTAAACACCATAAAAGACGACTGTACACATGGATAAGCCCTGATAAGAAAATACGCAACCAAATTGACTACATACTAATTAATAAAAGATTTAGAAATGCTTTAATTAATGTAAAGACAATGCCTGGTGCTGACTGTAATAGTGATCATGTACCACTATGTGGACAAATAAAAGTAAGATTAAAGAGAGGGAAAAAAATGGTTAAGAACATGAGACTTAATAAAGAGGTTCTGAAGATAGATAAAGAAATGCAAGAACAATACAGAGTGACTGTGAAAAATAGGTACAATGCAATAACTAAAATACAGAGTATAGATGAACAATGGGAAATGTTAAGGGACTCCATTCATCAAACTAGCAAAGAAGTATTACCGGAGAGAGGCAAAATAGCTAAGAAAAAATGGATGAATGAAGATATCTTAAAACTGATGGACAAAAGAAAACAGAGTAAAAATGACAAACAAGAACACGCTAAGATAAATAAAGAAATAAAAGATAATGTGGGAAGGCTAAAGAAAGTTGGTCAAACGAGCAATGCAAAAAAATTGAATTAAATTCCATTAAAGATACAAAAAATATGCACAGACAAATCAGTGAGCTTACAGGAAGAAAAATAAGAATAAATACAGGGTGTTTGAAGTCAAAAACAGGAGAGATAATATTAGAGGAAGATGCTATAATGAAGAGGTGGAATGAGTATATAAGAGAATTATATGAAGGAGAAAGGGAAGAATTAACAGAAGATAGTAACTTAGAAGGTCCACCTATTCTGAAAGAAGAAGTCGCTGACGCTATGAAACGTATGAAGAAAGGAAAAACAGCTGGGCCAGATGAAATCACAATAGAAGAATTAGAAGTATTGGGAGAACTTGGAGTAAATATATTAACCAAAATGTTGAATGATATTTACAGCAGTGGATATTTACCCAGTGATATGCTGAAATCTGTATTTATAGCTATACCAAAAAGACCAGGAGCAATTGATTGTGAAGATTTTCGTACAATTAACCTTATAAACCATATCACTAAGCTTCTACTCAGAATCATAATGAGAAGAACCAAAAAGAAAATAAAAATGGAAATTAGTGAAGAACAGTATGGATTTGTGGAAGGAAAGGGCACAAACAATGCAATTTATACATTACGGACACTAATAGAAAGGTCAATAGAGAAACAGAGAGACATATATTTGTGCTTCATAGATTATACTAAGGCATTTGATAAAGTAAAACATGATGAACTGATTAAAATGTTGGAAGATATCAACACTGATGGAAAAGATTTAAGAATAATAAAGAATATTTACTGGAACCAAGTAGCAGCAATTAAAATGGGAAATAAAGAGGGTAGTTACGAACAGATAAAGCTAGGAGTACGACAAGGGTGTGTCTTGTCACCAGATCTTTTCTCCCTGTATAGCGAAGTAATAATGAGAGAGATCAAAGAGATGCCAGGAATACTAATTGGAGGTTATAATATAAATAATATACGCTATGCAGATGACACAGTATTGGTGGCGGATAATTCTACAGACCTACAACAATTATTAGACGTTGTAGTAACAGAGAGTGCAAGGAAAGGACTCTCCTTGAATATCAAGAAAACAGTAACAATGGTAATATCAAAGAAAATGGTGACACCAAAATGTGACATAGAAATAGAAGGGAAAATCCTTAACCAAGTTGATAATTTTAGATACCTAGGGGCATTTATAACATCAGATGGAAGATGTACAACAGAGATTAGGAGCAGAATAGGGCAGGCAAAAGCCGCATTTCAGAAAATGAAGAGTATCTTATGCAATAAGTCACTATCACTGAATGTAAGAAAGAGAGTGCTGAAATGCTATGTAGAACCAGTTTTGCTGTATGGCAGTGAATCTTGGAATGTAAATGAACAAATTAAGAAGAAATTAGAAGCAACAGAGATGTGGTTCCTGAGACGAATGTTGCGAATTCCTTGGACTGCCAGAGTAACTAACGACGACTGCCTGAAACAGGCTAATGAAACTAGAACATTATATACAACAATAAGACAGAGACAAACAGCTTTCCTCGGTCATGTGATGAGAAGAGAGGCATTGGAGAACATCGTAACAACTGGAAAGATCGAGGGGAAGAGAGGCAGAGGTAGACCAAGAGAAGTGATGCTGGATGGATTGAGACGGTGGCATGGAGGAATATCAGCAGCAGAGTTGATCCAGAAAACCAAAGACCGAGATCTATGGAGAGCCATGAACGCCTACGCCAGCCGGCACGGCACTTGATGATGATGATGAAGGTCATGTTGTCATAAGAAAATTTTTTGTTGTTGTTTAAGTTCATGTCTTCAGCAGTTCAGATTTGTGTAAGTTCATTTCTTCAACATCAGAGTTGTGCAAGGTCATGTCATCATCAGCATTTTTGTGTGTGGTAAGTTCATGTCTTCAAAAGTTCAGATATTTGTAACTTCATTTCTTCATCATCAGATTTTTTTCTTTTTGGAGTAAGTTTATGTCATCATCATACACTTTTGTTCTTGTTTTTAGTTCATGTCTTTGGCAGTTCATTTCTTCAACAGCAGATGTTTGTAAGTTCACATCAGCAACAGCATATTTTTGTGTGTAAGTTCATGTCTTTGACAGTTCATGTTTTGGTAAGGCATATTGTTTGTGAAAAAGCAGAAGTCTGTTGGCTCAAAATTCCGACTGAGTAGTCAATTAATACCACTTTCTGTGGACAGCTATTCTTACACGTGCTAAAGTTGAGAAAATGAACTTACGTTTAATGGAAACTAACACATGCTTGAATTGTTAAATACTTATGGAAGTATTAATGTCATCTTAATGAGGAAAAAAAAAACGAAGTAGTTATCTCCCCTCAGTCTGGGATTTATTAAAATGTATGCCCCTGTGACATCATAAAGAAACAAAAAAGAAAAATTGAGGCTCCACCTACCGCCATTGTCAGCACAACTTATTCTAACACTACACAGAGAGTTACAAGTTAGTTGTATATTGTTTACAGGTTGTCACAGTCAACCCCAACCCATTTGTCCATCCACTTGTTTCTTTATTTTTGTATATATCAATCTTTATGTTTTTAATTTTTTTTTTCATTTGAAGATTTGTAACCTGTAACGCCACCCCTAAAAACAGTGGTCACTTCTTTTCCAAATACACCGCCAAAAGAGAAATGCAGTATTAAGCAGTTATTTCTAACTACGACCTTGGTGACATTACATGTTTTCAAATAAAACAGCTTTGCCAATAGACAATATCAATACTACGCTTGAAAATAGATACACACAACATAATACAGGCCCCCAGTAACACGCCGATACAAGCAAACCAACACACCCAGACAGATAAATCAATACATAGACACCCAAGCTCAACCTAACAGGCATCTACCACCCTTGTTGATTGTGTACACCACACTAATGACCAACTCTGAACTCTAGTGTAGTCCATGCTGCTAGATGTCCACGACTGACCTCGCTAAAGATGACTTTATTTAATTCTTAAAAATGAAAAACGATGATGATGTTTATAGACTGAACATACCACTACATGCACACTCTCTCTCTCTCTCTCTCTCTCTCTCTCTCCCCCCCCCCCCCCCCCCTCACTCCCCACAACACTGGCCACTACCAATTATGCATATACATCATTCAAGAAACATGTTTACTATACAAATACAAGCAAGGAAACTGACAACCTTGTGACTCGCACACAGGATGGTCAGTATAATGATGATGCTGCAATACCTACCACACCCTAGGAAATGACGTTTGGTAGGATCAATATTTGAATTGCCCACTAACAAGGCATTTTTAATTTCCCCACCAACACTAGACACAGTCGATAAATGCATTATAACATATCCACCCCACCTAGAGACATCCTACCCAGAGGAGACAGCTCAATACCCAAAGACTCAGACACCCCAACCTCTGGACTTAACTATACAACCTCAACACCACTGGTCGTATCCGCACACCGCCGCAATCCTAATCTGTACCCCTAAACATGCATATCATGATGTTTCTTGTACCCTAACCCTGAATACGTCATATCCACTAGAACCAGTAATAACAGTCATCTTTTAATTTTTATGGTTTTCATTTGAAGATAGAAAATACAGGTCACTATACAACACCCATCAAGACACCCCAGCCCTCTTAAGTCATAAACCTAACCCTGATTACGTCATATCCACTACAACCAGTAATAACGGCCATAGATTACTTTTTAAGGTTTTCATTTGAAGATCTGTAATCCGATTCCATCTCCTTAATATGTGTATGATGCTATTGATTACACCTATCCACTTTTAAAAACAGTGGTCACTTATTATTTGATATATATAAGGAAACCCTATCATTTCTGACGCTTGGATCTACAAAACGCCATTATGCTCTGCAGGGAACCCATCAACCAGCCTCGTTTACTAAGGATATATAAGAAAAAACAATCGATAATTAAACCCCCCCCCCCCCCCCCCACCTTTAACAATAATCAGCCAGTGTTACCCCACCCCCGAAAAATATGGGGCGGAGTCACATATGCTCCGCATGGAGCCAATTTGTAATGTCAGCCAGATTAGTTTACTAAGGATATATATGACACAACAATCAATAATTATGGGGAGCGGCTCTGTGCAGAGCCTTGAGGAGGACAATTTATAAATAGTTGATTTATATAATGTCCACCACCACTACAAAAAATGAACAGCTTTAGCCCGTCCTATACTACTGAGAGGATCATAAGAAATACAATCTGGGTGCTAGTTTATTCCATCCATCATGTACCATGCCGATAAGCGTGGGCGGTCATGTTCTGCCATCTCACTCGATCACCAGAGTCGTGGATCAGCTTAGTGTTCAGCCAGTTTATTGGAGCACACCATTAGTAGACATGAACCATGGATAATCGACTACAGTACTGAGACAATTACCCAACACATGACATTGTGTCCTTACCTCCTATTATAAACACATTCAAGACCTTGAGCAGCCTTAGTTAAATCTATTTTAGGACATGCATAGACTGCCTATGTTGGATTTCACTCATCCTAAAGCAAACAATGTATCTGCTTCACAAGTTACTCTCAAGAAAATGAAGAGAGCTGTTCAAAACAAAAGACCTCAGCTGTTACACAAGGGAATGCTCTTATGCCATGGCAAGATTCAAACACACGTCCTGTGACACAATGAAAGCTGGAACTGGGAAATTCTTAAACACCTGACCTACAGCTGTTTTGTGGCACCTTCAGATTTCTTTTAATGATGACAAAACAACCATGAGACTGTAAATTTGAGTGGGATGATGATGCAAAGCAAACAGTTCTGATTCCGTTTTACCAGCAGTGTTCAGATTAACAGAATTTTGATCTAGACAATGGACTTGACAGAAATGGTGAAAACACATGTAATGGTGTACATATTGAACATTATGTCAGTAAACATACACAATTAAAATGCACATGAGTTTGGAATTTATTTACTGACTTACCCTCACGTATATGTTTGCATGTAATAAATATGTCAATGATGACTACAGAAACAGCTGTTGAAGAAGCTTTCATTAACAACAACTTGTTCTAATTGTATGTCCGTACTTTACCAGCAGGAGCTGTGGTAGCACAGTAGTTAGCATGCTTGTCTTGCCAGTCTGGGGTCACATGTTCAAATCTTCCATTGAGACAGGATTGTTTGTGTAACAGACCTGGACCTCCAGGCTAACCCAGCCTAACATTGGTACCAGGAACTGTCCTAGGAAGTCCAGGCAGCTGACATGATACTGACCCCATCTCCACTGAGTGCCAGCTGGTCTAACAATATGGGACTAGAACTATACACCCAGTATGTCTAACATGAAAAGGGGTCCTTTACTTTTACTTACTATTTTAACCAACTTTAGCATCTATATAGGAAGTGAGGGGATGGAGAAGGAGGGGAGAGGGGTCTATGTGTTTGTGTTTATGTGTGTGTGTGACAGAGACAAGAGTGAGAAAGGGAGATACAGAGAGAGAGAGAGAGAGAGAGAGAGAGAGAGAGAGAGAGACAGAGTGTGTGTGTGAGAGAGAGAGAGAGAGAGAGAGAGAGAGAGAGAGAGAGAGAGAGATCCATGAGGAGGAGGTGGGGGGGAGAGGGGTGTGTGTGTCTATGTGTTTGTGTTTATGTGTGTGTGTGACAGAGACAAGAGTGAGAAAGGGAGATACAGAGAGAGAGAGAGAGAGAGACAGAGAGAGAGAGAGAGAGACAGAGACAGACAGACAGACAGACAGACAGACAGAGTGTGTGTGAGAGAGAGAGAGAGAGAGAGAGAGAGAGAGAGAGAGAGAGAGAAAGAGAGAGAGAAAGAGAGAGAGAAAGAGAGAGAGAGAAAGAGAGAGAGAGAGAGAGAGATCCATGAATTAACAATAACTATTAACATGTACACCGCTCATGTTTAGTTAGTTTAGTTTAGTCGTTGAATCAACATCACGGCACACTGGTTTAACCCATAAGTGCTCCGTTTTTCTCCTAACTCAAACCTGAGTCTGAAGAAACTCAGCTCAATGCACGAACTCCATAGCATCGGCAAGGATCCTGAAATACTTGGGTAGATATTTAACTCAAAATTTTGCCTGGGCAGCGCCGTTAGACTACTCTTTCTCAATTTCCAACTGCCAAGGGATTTTTTATGTGCACAACAATACACACAGGCGTCTGATCTCACTACCCAGAGACCAGGGGAAATTTTATTACTGGAAGTCCACGTGAAAAAATCCTGGTCCTGATTGGGGCTTGAACACGGGACCTCCAGCACTCGAGGTGGACACCATACCTCGAGACCACTTAGACCCCCCCCCCTCCCGGTAATTGCCGGTGGAGAGTCGAACCCGTCTCCCGCTTGACAGGTGAAGATACTAACCACTACACTACTGAAGACACAGCTCATACACACCGCTCAGACAGTAAATAACCCCATTTTCACACAAAACAAAGGTATTTTACTAACCTAATGTATTCCTTCTGGCAGTAAAATTCGATGTGACCTGCTGCAATGCTGAACTAATTTTTGCAGGTCCATAGAACAATGTCGTGTTAGGAAGAATGAATGTGTTTGCAGTTTCTTTACATGTACAATTAAACGGTTTATTCTCTTGAACAGTTGTCTCTGAGCACTCCAGTGATATACTGGGATACGCTGTGGGCGATATGTTATTGCTATTACATTTGAAAAAGCATTTTCTAAATTATATTTAACACACTAAAAATGATAGAGTAAATACACACATACCAAAATGTTTGTTCACTTTGAAACGCTCCTTCAATGTTAACAACTTTCCAGTGTGCTAAATGCTCTTGACAACATTCTTCTTCAGCTTTCCGAGCCATTGAGGTTCTTTGCTGCAAATACAATCTGTCTCCATTCGTCTCTCTGGTGGACCTTCTCTTGCCAGTCATTGATTCCAAGTGCTTGTAGGTCTGTACATATATTATCTCTCCACTGTCTTCTTGGTCTACCTCGGGGTCTACGGTCATTTATTTTCTGAGTGTAAGCGAGTTTTGTTTCCCTATTATCTTCCATTCTTTCTATATGCCCCAGCCATTGTAGTCTATTAGCCTTCATGATACCAGTGATTAGCGGGGACTTAAACAGATCATAAATGTCTTTGTTACTTCTTCTTTTCCACTCTCCACTTTGTGTATCCCTAATGGGTCCAAAGATGCATCTTAAAATTTTGTTCTCAAAGGTTTGTAACAAGGCTTCGTCTCCTTTCGCTGTACTCCAGGTTTCAGAGCCATACAGCACAACTGGTCTGATCAGTGTTTTGTATATTGTGATTTTGGTGTTACGAGATAGCGCCTTTGATTTTAGTAGATGTTGTAGTGCATAGTATATCTTATTTCCAGAGTTGATTCTAGTTTGTATTTCTTCCCTTATGATGTTGGAGCAGTTGAAGATTGTACCCAGGCATTTGTATGTTTCCTTTCTTTTAATGGTCATATTATCTATTTGTATGTGGCCAGAGTTTTTAGCCATTCCGTCTCTTGAAATTACCATATATTCTGTCTTATCTTGGTTGATAACCAGCCCCATCTGTTGGGCTTTTTCCTTTAAGTGAGTCAATATTTCCAATGTCTTTTGTTCACTTTGCCCTATAATATCTATATCATCTGCATAACCAAGCAGCTTGGATGTTCCTCCAATATCACATTCCTCCTTTATCTTCCTTACAACTTTCTCTAGAGCCAGATTGAAGAGTAGCGGCGATAGTGCATCACCCTGTTTCAAGCCAGATGTTATTTGGAAGGGGTCTGATTTCCTGCCTTTATATGTTACTATATTATAAGTATCTTCCATGCATAGTCTTGACAACATCCTTTTATAAAATCTAATCTGTCATTAGAACTGTAATCATTGTGTTTACTCCATACAGATCACATAATCTATTATTTATCGTTCACTCACTAGATTAATGTAATGGTTGTTAGTTCCATGCACATGTACTTTGATAACAACCTAACATGACTGCAGTTATTCCACAATTAACTCTTTTATGCCCTTGGCCATTGCTACATGTTCTATCCCAATCAGTAAAACATATTTGAAAATACCAAAGTTAAAATAACAACATTATGAGACATGCAGATTAAAGTAACAATTTTGATAAAGTAGCGTTATGTAATAAATGGCTATAACAGAAAGAGTTAAGAAACATTTAACTTGAATGCACTTTAATAGTGAATTTATTATCACAATATGAGTTAATAAAATACAGCTAATTGTTCTGAAGTGTGATTATCATTTTTTTCATCTAAGGTTAACAATATTAACCCTCTCTCAGACCGACACAAATGATCACCCCTGAAAATAAAATCTGTTAACAAGAGGCTCTTTATATTGTTGGTGAAGTAAAGATAAAGGACTATTGTACATGCTTTATGTACATTGGGCATATGTTGCTAGACTCATATTGTTATCGACTAACAGCCACTCAGTGGGTGATGTGGTTAGTATCACACTGGCCACTTTTACTTCTCAAGACATTTCCTGCACCCATTTAGGCTGGGTAACCTGGGAGACCAGGTCAATTTGTAAGATCCTACCCTGCTATGGTTTAGATCTTTATGTAGTTAAGTACCTCAATTGTCTGACCTTGTCTCATTCAGTGATGTTTTCTTCAATTCCAATTTTTGTAATGGTTATTATTTTCCCTTGTATAATGGACAATGTAATGAATAATCCATTATCAAATCTCCATCGTCTCTAATTTCCAGTGACCACAAAATTTTGTGAAATAAACACATTAGATCTACCGCATTTCCCATTACTACAAGTGTGTTTGGCTGTCTCATCTGTTGCAAAATTAAGAAAAGCAGAGCTTAATCCCCATTGCATTTTCACTACTGAGTGCAGCCATCTTAGTTTACAGCTATCCCATCATCCCCCATTAACAGAAAAACTGAAAGTGGTTGCTGGTTTAATCCTTCTATTATTAGTGCAAGTTATACATCTTCAACTACTCACAAACGTGGGTTAAAGGTCTGTAAAGACATTGAGCACACACTGAAATATGATCTCAGGGTCAATTGGTTAATAAACATAATTAATGCTATGTTCTAGCAAACATGACTGGCACCTTGCAGTCTTGATAGACAATAGTTTGTAAAATGGAGTGATACCTCTCTATAGCACACAGCCTGGGCTGAATTTAGGGGCCATGTTTTGCCCATACAGCATGATCCCTCTCTCGACCTGTCTAGTGTACTCCAGAGGAAATGGTACACCAATACATCTGGAATACGACAAGCTGCAGAAGCTGCTGAATCAGAAAAACAATACTCTAACTGTCCGCCTGTCGGAGCTTCTATCCTAGACCAGTTGCCGACCAAGGCTTAAGGCCTGGTTTGCCCTGCCATGACATTTAGTCTTTAGGTTGAATTTCCTCACACTAGGGTAAGGCTTTTATCCTCCCAATTGCACTCCTCCGCCCTAAGCCGTTGGAACAATGTGGGGTGTCGGGTTTGGTGAGCGCCGCCCAACATTCGGCGCTAACAGAAAGCAGGCAGTACCATCTACAGTTATATGGTAGCTCAGTCATATCTGACTAATACCTGACACACTAAAGCAAACAGCTACCATAAGAAATACTGAACAGAACATGTTTATCATACAGACACACATTATCACTGGCAATGACCAATAATGAAGGCTCTAGTATTCTTAAGTAGGAAGTATAGAAAACATTAAACACAATGAAAAGAAAAGCCACTTACAGCGATAAAATATGAATAGACAAAATAGCAATCCTTGGGGATTTGAAGTCTTTAAAAGTGTTAAAAGTCGAGAGGGTCAACTCGCACAAAGCTTGAACTCAGCATCTCTGGCAACGACCCCCAGGAGTCTCTGAGAAAAATGCACTCATGAACCAAAAGATTAGCCTGGAATTGAACCCACAACTTTCGAAGCATGAGGCAGACAGCTTGACCACTTCACCATGGAGACTCCCTAAATTTGAAGTATATCTGATCACTAAGTTAGACAAAATTATATTCATTACACAAGACATGAGGACATTAACATTTATACCACTGTTCAAACATCAGGAGCAACTGAGTGCTCAGATTATCTGAGGCAATGAATGAATCGCAAAAAAAAAAAAACGAGAAGTACATTGTGAACTTTACTAGAACGAGATTACAAGAAACAAAATAGATGTTGCGGCTAAAGCCTTTGTCAGCAGAGAACAAACACATACAAACAGACACACAACTACACACACAACTACATAAAAATATAAATTCTACTGTCGCAGGTTGACCCAATTCACGTGTCTGAGCAATAGGGGATTTCCCAGACGGCCGGTCTTGGGAGAATTGTTTCCCTCGCAGGCTATTTATAACTCGCGGGAACCCACTAGCCTGTCTGGTTTGGGCCATTCTAGAACAGTCGCGTGAATGCTCGGCTGAGTTGGCGACATGCTCTCAATCCCCTGAGACCACACTCAACAGGAGTTTCTCGTGGAGTTTGAGAAAGTGGTTTTCTCAGTGTACGGCAGACTTCTCGGGGTGAGAGAGTACCATGCAATCAGCCGGCTGGCCATGTTTGGGTCAGTCACCACACTTCTGTCAACCAGAGCGGTCGCAGAGCTCTGACCACTGTTGTCTATTCGGAGCTTGCCAGCGCCCGACAATGAGATGGCTGAATTCTGCTGTGACTCTCACTCGAAGGTAAATGCGATTTTACCTAGTCTCTATCTGTACTGAGCTGTCTTATGCAAACGCTTATCGCGCTGTGTTCACCGACCCAACTTCATTAATATTAATTACCATTATCGATCGCGGCATGTTGTAAATCTAGGACACCTGTGTGTGTTGATTTTCTCCGATCTAACTGTAATAATTAACTACTGTGTGTAGATTTAGGTCTATAACAGAGTCCCAATGCAGCAGTTTTTGCCCATGATGTCTATGAAGGTATCCACTCAGGCATTGAAACCTTTGCTGCAGCGATTGATCTTGAGCACGCGTACAACAGAGTACCAATGGATTTTTTAATGCTTCAGCTTCTTGAACTCAAAATAAGTCCATTCCTCTTTAGTTGGATTGCTGCAGCCCTCTTCCAAAGGAAAGCAGTTTTTAGATGTGGCAGCTGGACGTCAGAACCAACAACAATATATTCTGGTCTACGACAGGGATCACCATTATCTCCGGTACTGTTCAACGCCTACACTGTGAGAATCACCAGTGAGCAGATCACTGGACCTGGCAGGACATTGTCATATGCCGACGATGTTTTAGTGTATCGCCAGGGTAAGGATAGAGATCAGGTTGCTGTGGAACTACAAACCGAACTCAATCGCATAAGCACTTGGTGTGTGGAATCTGGGGCAATGGTCAACCCAACAAAGGCAGCAGTGATATGGTTCTCTTTGAATAACCATACTGTCAACACTCCAACACCAACCATAAATCTGTGTTCAGAGACTGTGGAAAGAACACAGGCAATGAATTACCTGGGGATATGTTTTGATCGAAGCCTTGCTTATAATGAGCACATAGACCAGGTGATAACAAAGGCCAAGCAAGGTTCGGCTGCGATTCAAGTGATGGCGGCAGCAACTTATGAGCAGCGCCATCTACATCTTTTATACGAGGGTCTGGTCATTTCTGTTTTTGAGTATGCAATGGCGATCCTGACTTTCAGCCATAAATAGATGCAAAGGATACAGAACAAAGCTATGCAGCATGCAGGGCAATGCGCTATCTTCTTAATTTTCCAACTACTGATGAAAGAATACAAATTTGCCGAGCATGTGCCAACCTCAAAAGAGTCAATGCAAACACACAACATCCATTGCATAGTGAAATCAAGAAGGTAAAGGGCAGCAGGTTAAAAAGAGGAAGATCTTGGATGGGTCAAGCTGAAGACATTATTCAACAGATTCAACAGGTGTGTTCACTTGAGGTCTTAAAACCTGCAAGGAGTGGGTACAAGTGCCAACAGATTTCTGTATGTCATTTTCAGTTTGCATCCAACTAGACAGAAAATGAGGACAAGAAAATCTGGCTGCTGTGGAGGCGGAAGTACAGGCGTTGATCTTTGAGAATTCTTTAGAGGGTGATGCTGTCATTTACACAGATCGGTCAACCGTTCGACGAGTGAGAAGTTCATGGGCCTTTACAGCTCAGGCCGGAGGGAGAATTGTGAAGGAAGATTCTGGTGCTTTTGCTTTGACCACAGGTAGCCTGACTATGGAAGTCATGGCAGTAAGTAAAGCAATAACATGGCTCAAGACACAGACATTCACTAGGGCATTTTTCCTTAGTGACTTAATTAGCATGCTCAAGAAGAGAAGATACAGATGGGATGGACCTGAAGAGAGTGGTTGCTGCCTCTGAAACAGTCATGGATGGCAAAGATTAGTTTCATTTTTGTGCCGGGGCATGCAGGTGTACAAGGAAATGAGCAGGCTGACAAGCTCACAGGTAAGGCTACTGTGGAAAGCAGGCGCACCATGAACCAGGCGGACATTCTGAATGTTTTAAGAGAAGTAAGTCGTTCTCAAGAATCAAGTTATGACTGTGAATCTATAACCATGGTTAGGATGCGAGAACAGTAAAATTAAAAGAGGTGTGGCCAAACAAGAACACTACGCAGGAAGCCAAAGAAAATTAATAAACCAACACAGAATTGGTGTCGTTAGCCGCTACACATTGCAGGATTTACTGAGGAGGGGATCCGAGCACTTATGGATTGAATGGTTCGATGTGCAATGAGGATGATCTGTTGACTAACTAACTAACTAACTAACACATCTCCTCTGCAGTTTCTCTGATAGGTGAGAGCTCTAGGATTAGCAATATGCTGCTTTCTTTAATCTGTGACAACATTATAAAGAGAGTTACATCACTCTACTTCATCACTTAGTGCATACATCTTCGACCAGCCCTTTTTCAGGTTTGACCTTCATTATCCCCAGTCTACCTACAAGGTGGCAGGTTTGTGTCTCACTTCCACTGGTTCCTATCCCTTGAATTGTTTGACATGGGAGACACTACCAGTAACTATACTACCAACAACATAACTCTCAGGGTCATTGGTACATGCAGCCTCTCTACCACTTAAAGGTGGAGACACATTAGACATTTGTACAATGCTTAGTCTGTCTATTGGTGTTTACATAATTTATATTCACTCCATCTTTAGAAAGACACTGAATTATATGTCTGACAGTCATAATAGTATATATTACTGTGGTAGGTGATTTAGAAACAATATGCACACATCAGTGACCATCATGAACATGTTCACGTGTGCCTACTGACAGATACCACGACAAATATAAGTATCTGTAATAGTAAATGCTAGCCAAGATGTTAAATTGGTTTCCAGGACTATGCTAGCATGGTCTACTGAAGGATCATGCATAATTAGTCTGTTAAAAACATTATTTCTGGAACACTCAATGTGTAACTATCTAGAACAGTTTAATCTGTATTTACAGCGTTTTTATCACATGAAATAACTTAGTTATGTGTGCTATTGCAATTTTAGGTCATATTTTAGGAAATGTAAAACACATAACAATTGCACCCTGAAATTACCTAACACAAAACCATCTTTATACCCATTGGTAACATCTAAAATATCAGAAAACATAACTAGCTAGAAACAGACCTGCAAGGTTACAGAAAAACACCAAAGGATGCAAATATCCATTTAAGGTGAAACAAAACAGGGGACTACTGAAAACAAAACACCGATAGAACACATATTATCATTGATTTTAAAGAGAACAGAATTCTAACGTGTAGAGAGAGAGCTTTGCAACTCGCCAGAAATAAAATAATCTTGAGGCAGAATGCCTTGAGACAAAATAATCCCTCTATTAGTGATTTACTCTTGTCATGAAACTCCAAGACATTAACAGATGGTAATTAATATAACAGCAACCATGAAAATATAAATTACTATACATTTCATTTCATTCAATGAACTGCTAACAAACAAACAAAAACTAATCACTTGCTAAATGATACTGTCACAAATTGAGCACATACTTACCTACATATGTTGGAGATGTCTGAGTGCTATTTTTTCCATAGTCTGTGTCATTGTCTTGCCCTGTGACATTTGGGTATGCCAGAAGTTGAAACTGGTGATTTCCAGGTATGAAGTTCCATACTGGAACCTTGAAACTACACATTTGATGGAAGTAACTAGGGTCCCGACTTCCAGTCAAGTTATTATATTCTACTAAGCTGTTCTGTATTATGCGGTTCTCTGTGTTCTGTGAACATGAATCACAGTTACAGCTGCCATAGGTGAAATTGACATCCATTTCTATAAATAGTATTCATAGAACTCACCACTTCATAATCTTATCAAGTCAGCTTGCCTAATCAGTTTAAGTCATTCTCAACAATAATTTTACAACTGAACTTTAGGTGGCTGGTGTGCCTTGCCAGATCAAGAAGACCTGATCATTCAAGGCCACATCAATAGACGGATGTCAGTCACAGCGTTCAGGCAAGTTTTGAGCTACAGCCTACAATGGGTGATGTTGTGATATTCTAGTATAATAATTTGTCGTGTCCAGCATGAGTTGCGTGGTCAGTGGGTGCACACCTGCCTCACATGCCAGTGATCTGGAGTTCGATCCCGGGTCCAGTCAGGGATATGCACTACTGATGAGCTCAAACGAGAGCGAACCTCGAGTCTAGTGCTTCCAATCTGATGTGGACAAGGCTTAAGGCGATGGGAGACACCTACAGGTCTCACTGATCAGCTACCGCCCGCCTCAATTGACCAATTGGGTGCTGATCCGTCACAGCCTGCCTGCTTCAATGGGTGCTTGGGGCTAGGACAAAATCTGAATCGCAGGCTGTAAAACCAATGCACCAGGTACTAATAAAAAGAAAAATAGAAACCTCAAGCTACGGCTTGAAACCTGGCACGTGAGAACCATGTGTCCAGGATTGTCCACCGACTTGACCAATATTGACGATGTGAGCAAAACGGCTGTGATTGATGCCGAACTAAATCGTCTTAACATTGATATTGCTGGCCTGCAGGAGACTCAGGGAAAACAATTACACATTTTTTTGGAAGGGTAGAGGGCAGGCAGAAAAAACGCAACATGGTGTGGGCTTTGCAGTGAAGAATTCGCTACTGGGAATGATTGAAATTCCAGCAGGAGGAAATGAAAGACAATTATCCCTGCGCTTGGCAACCTCTTGTGGTTTTGTCACCATTATTACTGCATATGCACAGACACTCGATTCCTCTGGTGATGTGAAGGATTCATTCTATGAGGAGTTAGACTCCGTGATCAAGGCAGTTCCAAAATCTGACTACATTTATATGCTCAGTGATTTCAATGCTCGTGTGGGCAAGGACTCGAATTCATGGCCAGTGTGCCTTGGAAAATACAACATCGGTCGTATGAATGAAAATGGGCAAAGGCTGCTGGAGCATTGTACCAGAAATTACCTATGTATTACAAACTCCTTTTTCAAAACAAAAGAGCTGCATAAGGTCACATGGAAACATCCAAGATTCAGCCATTGGCACCAGCTGGACATCATCATCACACGGAGACAACATCTGAACCATATATCATTGAGTCGAAATTACCACAGTGCTGACTGTGAGACGGATCACTCTTTGGTTGTTGCAAGGGTTAGACTGAGACCAAAGAGAATCTACACAGCTAAACACAAACCTAGCCCCAGGATTAATATTATTAATACTCACGATCCTGACAAGTGCCTTCAGTTTCAATAGCAACTTGAAGACGCTTTCACTGATACACCAGAAACTTGTACAGTAAATGAAAAGTGGGGTCAACTTAAGGAAACTCTTTATAAAACTGCCTTAGGGGTTTACAGCACTGTGGATCATAAGAGGCAGTACTGGTTTGCGGCAAACAGCCAGACTCTGCAGCCCTTGTTTGAAAAGAAGAAGATATCTCTCTTAAGAAACAAGGAAAGACCAACGTGTAACACTCTGAGTGAGCTAAAGCAAGCCACCCTCTTTGGAATATACTTTTCACTTCTACTGAAATATGCCTTTCGTGATCAGGATGGTGGTATATACATTCACTCACGCTCAGATGGCAGCCTCTACAATGCTCAGTGATTGAAGGCCAAGACCAAAATTAGAAGGGTACTGATCAGAGAGTTGCTTTTTGCAGATGATGCTGCAGTTATGACCCACTCTGAGGAAGAATTGCAATGTCTACTATCTGCATTCTCCAATGCTTGTTCTGAATTTGGTTTAACAATTAACAAAAAGAAGACACAGATTATGTCACAAGGTGCACATGGGGTACCATCAATCTTTATTGATGACGCCGAACTAGAGACGGTAGACCATTTTATATATCTAGGATCAGTGGTAAATAGCAAATTATCCCTAGATCAGGAAATCAACATCCGGATTGGTAAGGCAGCAACAACAATGAACGGGTTAAGAAAAAGAGTCTGGGAGAACAGGAAGCTTACTGCCAAAACAAATGTCCTTGTGTATCAAGCCTATGTCCTTAGTACTCCTCTTTATGGCAGTGAAACCTGGACAACTTACTCACACCATGAGAAACGTTTAAACAGCTTTCATATGCGGTGTCTGCGAAGAATTCTTGGTATTAAGTGGCAAGACAAAATCACAAATTCTGAAGTATTGGAAAGATCAGGTTGTGTGACGGTTTATTCCATGCTGTCTTCGTAGACTTAGATGGATAGGACATCTTAAGAGGATGGATGATGGTAGAATACCAAAGGACATCTTTTTTTGGTGAATTACAGATGGGTAAGAGATTTCAGGGTCGGCCTCTACTACGATACAAAGGTGTGTGTAAGCGGGACATGATTGATACAGGCGTTGATAATGCACAGTGGGAGCAAGTCGCCGCTGAACGTGTTGTATGGAGGGCAAAGATCAGAAATGAAATAAAGACAAAGGAGAAAATTATTGCAGATAAGTCACACACCGAGCGTGTGAGACGTAAGATGATGCATGATGGTGGAAATTACCACGTGTTCACATGCATTCACTATGAACGGACATTTACAGCGTGAATTGGCCTTATCAGTCACATTCGCTACCGTCATAGGTAAAAGTTATTATGCCTTTTTAAAGCACAAACTATTGTCTGTCAAGACGGCAACGTGCCAATGGAGATTATACTAAGGCATTTGATAAAGTAAAACATGATGAACTGATTAACATATTGGAAGATATCAACATTGATCGGAAAGATTTCAGAATAATAAAGAATATTTACCAGAACCAAGTAGCAGCAATTAAAATGGGAAATAAAGAGGGCAGTATTGAACAGATAAAGCTAGAAGTACAACAGGGGTGTGTCTTGTCACCGGATCTCTTCTCCCTATGTAGCAAAGTAATAATGAGAGATCAAAGAGAGGCCAGGAACACTAATCGGAGGTTATAATATAAACAATATATGCTAAGCAGATGACACAGTATTGGCGTCAGATAATGCAATAGACCTACAACAGTGGTTAGACATTGTATTAACTGAGAGTGCAAAGAAAGAACTCTCCTTGAATATCAAGAAAACAGTAACAATGGTGATATCAAAGAAAATGGGGACACTAAAATGTGACATAGAAATAGAAGGGGAAATTCTCAACCAAGTGGATAATTTTAAATACCTAGGAGCACTTATAACATCAGATGGAAGATGTACAACAGAGTTTAAGAGCAGAATAGGGCAGGCAAAAGAAGCATTTCAGAAAATGAAGAGAATCTTATGCAATAAGTCACTATCACTGAATGTAAGACAAAGAGTGCTGAAATGCTATAGAGAACCAGGTTTGCTGTATGGCAGTGAATCTTGGAATGCAAATTAATAAATTAGGAAGAACTTAGAAGCAACAGAGATGTTGCTCCTGAGACAAATATTGCAAATTCCTTGGACTGCAAGAGTAACTAACAACAATTGCCTGAAAGAGGCTAATGAAACTAGAACATTATTTACAAGAATAAGAAAGAGACAAACAGCTTTCTTTGCTCATGTGATAAGAAGAGAGGCATTGGAGAACATCATGACAATTGGAAAGATCGAGGGGAAGAGAGTAGAGACAGACCAAGATAAACGATGCTGGATGGATTGCGACGGTGGCATGGAGGAGTATCATCAGCAGAGTTGATCCAGAATACCAAAGACCGAGATCTGTGGAAAGCCATGAACATCATCTACGCCAGCTGGCAGGGCACTTCATGATAGTGGTGAACCTAATCTGAGGAGCCAATATTCAACAGTTCTCCCTTATAGGACAATTTACACTTGCATCACAATTAACATTGATAGTATTTTGTTGACCACAATAAATATGTATGTATCCTAATAAAGATAGCGTGTTTCAAAAATAATTGTAGTTTGAGGGTTTACCCATTGTTTACCCAAAGTTAACACTTGTAAGATTTTCAAAACAATACAAATTCAAGCCATGTCTAATGTGGTAGAGAATATCCTAGTGATGGCATACATTGTTATACTTAATTAGCTAGTCAATGATCTGCGAGAAGATTTTCACTCACACAACAAAGTGCACATATATACCCCACTTCCCCCAATGAGGCATGCAGTAGTGTAGTGACTGGCCTAGATGGTCATGAGTTTGAATTCCAATCATGGCTGAGATTTTATAAATGGGAACCAGGAAATATTCTAGTGAGTAAAGATGGCTGGTACGATAGTGATCACATGACCCAATGAGTGCCACCTGGTCTATAGTGCTATCACTATATACCCAATAACTTCAAGGTGAGTAAAAGGTCCTGTACCTTCTCTCTCTTTCCCTCTCTTACACGCATTCAATATATTCATACACACATATATGCACACTTTGAAAACTATTTACTCACTATCAGAGAGAGAAGAGAGAGAGAGAGAGAGAGAGAGAGAGAGAGAGAGAGAGAGAGAGAGAGAGAGAGAGAGAGAGAGAGAGAGAGAGAATAAGAGTGAGTGTGTGTGTGTGGTTTTTTTTCTTTCTACATGGTGTTTGTGTGCATGTGTACATATATGCGAGTTTGTGTGTTCTGAGGAAATCATAATGGAGTAGTCTGTCCTTGACGTCTGGCCAGGAATAAAACAGCGATTAAATGTTCAATCTTTCTGTTTGGTTGAAGTCAGCCAACTTTGATTGAACATCCAGCTAATAGATTAGCAATAATGATTTGTCATCTCTTTCCAGTTGCTCCAACAATTAGGGAAAGAAAGTGTGAGAAACATTCACAAATATGGAAATGTTGTGTGCAGAATTTAAGAGCAATGTGCTAAAGTAGTGCAGTGGCCAGCATGTGTCTGAATTCATTCTGAGTCAGAGATTTTCCTCAGTTAACTGGGTTTTCAGGTTGATTCAGCCTAATATGGATATCAGCATATTTCCTGGAAAGTAAAGGCGGCCAGTGTAATCATTATCACATCACCTACCAAGTGCCAACTGGACTAAAAATATGAGCCACCCAACACACCTTATGATGTGAGAGGAGGGTCCTTTACTTTACTCTTAAACACAGTGACATCAATCACACCAATGACTCTGATCACTTGTGTACAGATAACACTTTAATGTGATAGGTTACCTAGGCTCTATCAGAATGATTCTCTCAGTCTACAATCTAGATGGAGAAACAATAAAGTATTGAGGATAAATGAGGAATGAGCAGAAGACTAAAAGACAACTAAAAATTGGCACTCGGTGATTGAAACTTTATGGGAGTCTCCGTGGTGAAGTGGTCAAGCTGTCTGACTCGGGCTCTGAAGGTTGTGTGTTCAATTCCTGGCCACGTCCTTTGGTTCACGAGTGCATTTTTTTGGAGACTCCTGAGTGTTGTCACTGGAGCTACAGAGTTTGTGTTTTGTGTGATGCTTTCCACGCTACAGAAAGAGACTGAGCCATAAGGGATAAAATCCAGTGCAATGAAGTCGACCCTGTTGACTTTTAAGCAACTTTTTAAGCTTGAAACTTTATGACATAATTTTGCGCAAGCAATCTGCCGACGCACAAAGCAACCACGGTCAATGTTGTTTTTTTGCATATCTTTTATAGGACATCGCTGTCAACACCAGCATCTTTCAGCTGTATGTTGATTTCTTGGCAATATTATGCTTAGTAGTTTGCCATTGCTTTCTGAGTGGCCGGCTCACATACCCCGTAAGTTACCAATGAGATTCGAACCACTGCTGATTCTCACCGTCATCACGTTACTTACGAGAGTATACGAGATTACGGAGAGAAGTCGCTAACCTCTAAGCCACGAAGCCGGCAACCACGGTCAAGGTGTCTAAAATTGAGCGCACAATCACAAATTTAACAAGTTTGATGTTTACCAGAAGAGAAATGGACAGAAAGGTGTAAAATTCCTGCTTGATAAGAATCCCTGTGTTAAAACAATGTCAGAAAAATGCTAGACTGCCTGGGGACACCCATAGGTCAAAGGTGTGAATTGGTCAGGCCCGCTGGGGATTTCAGACTGAAGTGTGAACTTGCATGCCACTGCGGACCTCAGCCCAAGGAAACTTCCCCCCATAACTGCCAGGGAAATGGACTACAGACTAATGTGTGAAATGACACGATGCCTGGTCCAGGGAAATAAATGCCAGATCAAATTATCAAATAGATAAGGGAAGATAAGAACTTTATAAATAATCAGGGCTTTGTCATTCTCATTAGATTTGTCGTTGATAAGAATCAGCACTCAAACAGAGCACCAGAGTATCCATTCCTATTCAGTGACAACAAGGAAGGACATGGTGGAAACAAGACTGGCATAGGAACAGAACACTGTTTCAGCTGATTCGAGGAAAATCTCACCTGTAACCCTGCAACATATCCAGGCATTTTACAAGTACTCTGAGAAGTTATGTTCAGGTTTCTTTAATACACACTATATGTGAATGCCTTACACCTAAAAAGTCACCAGTTTTCTATCATCATACCATCATACATCAAGTTTTTTATCTTGATAGATAATAAAACCCAGTTGTAGTTTGTTTTGACTCATAGTTCTATCTTAATTTTGTCCAAGTGTACTTAATTGTGTTGTGTACCTTGGTGGAGGCATCATTTTATCCAGGGAAAGTGGATTTTCAAGAAGAATATTCTGCCTTGTCTAGTAGTAAAGTAATAGAAGTAAACCTAGGCATCTAACCTTCTCCTTCCCACTCCTAGGTGATACCAAGACCAGCTACTTTTACCTTTTAACGAGCCATTTCTAGCTGTAAACCTGATTATCCAGGGACTTGGTCTGTCTTCATCCTATAACAGACATTGGTACCTGGTTTCTTCCTGGGATCTGGAGTATAGGGGAACTGAACCTGCACCCAGGACTAAACACTCTGACATATTGGACGGCAAGTCAGGAGTTAGTTAGTTAGTCGACAGATCATTCTCATTGCACACCAAACCATTCAGTCCATAAGTGCTCGGATCCCCTCCTCAGCAAATCCCGCAGCATGTAGTGGCTAACAACACCAGTTCTGTGTTGGTGTGACGGGACGCCGTCGGTCAGCATCCGAATGACACAAGTTCAAAAGGAATTAAAGAGCCCACAATATTTTTCTATCATTCTCTAAAAGCATAAACGTCCACCAGACAATGATAGAAATGCAAGAGGATTGAAAACAAGAGAAAAATACATTTTGACCACGCACGCCCCATCATTTCTGTAATGCTAGGTCTGAGAAAGCTTTGATGTACAGATCAAACGTAAAACCCAGACACCACGGCACCAGTCGGCGGGGCTATCAAAGGTTGAAAACTCATTGTTTTCAGTACAAGGGAAGAGAAAGACGGCAAAGTGTGAAATCTGGGTTAGGGACGACGTGGATACATGGCGATGCTACTCAGGGGAAAACCCGTGTGATCCAAAGACGGCAATATAATGCAGGCCTAACACCTATCAAGAAGTCCAGACTCTGTGGAGCCGGGACAACGTCTGAGTTGCCAACACAAAGGAGCAATTGGGACCAGATGCTTAACACCTCTCCGCAATACGGGGCAAAGTAGGAACACATGGCTGACACATTATTGCCAGCAACCCAGGAAGGCTGGTGTTAATAGCCTATTGGAATGTAATGACGCAACTGCATTGCCGCCAAAGCATGTTTCATTGTTTCAGGCGTGGCGGGGCCTCGGTCAATTTGATTGACAAATGGAACTACCGTCCACAAGAATGTAGGAGGGGTGAAAAGAACTTGGGACTTAATCCATCTCGGTAACTCATCCTACATGAAATAGAATAGGCAGAGTTAATTAATAGGGGATATATTAATTAGCCAATGTGGAAACTAGCCAGGGATGAAGAGAATAAAACTACATGCATGGCCAGCAAGACTTCAGACACATTCACAATAGCATTCTTAGGATACCTACTGGAGAAATATTAACATTTCGTTCTGTTGGACTTCTGTACGAAGTATTATGATGGAATTTCCTAGCTATAACCCAGATCTCTTAGGAGCAATGGACAGTCAACAACCCATATCAGGAAGTGACTTAGCCTTGTGAAGGGACCAATTTGGACTCCTTCAATCTGACAGTGAACTGCGTCTCACTGGGGGAAGCATGACCTATGTGACCTCTTAAGTTACGTATACCATAATATAATCATCATCATCATATGATCATCAAGACTAGAAATAATAAACACAGTTGTTGTATTTTAAAACTCAATTTGTCCGTATAATTCTAAATGTTTATAAATGTTTGTGTAGCATAAACAAGTACACACATTATATCTTTTAGTGGGGGTTCAAACACATTGTCCAGAAGGGGGAATATATGTCAGGGAGGTACTTTGTCTATGCAGTCATAAGTAACCAGATTACGTTACATAGCTTAACCCCTCCTTTCTCACTTCTGGTGATACCAAGTACAGCCAAATCTATATAAATATATTCTATCTTCAACGAGCCACTTCTTGGCTGTTTTCTTGAGTATCAGGGACAGTGTCTTAAATCAGCATAAAAGACACTAGTTCCATGTTTTCTCTCTGGGATCTGGGGTGGTAATTAGTCCCTTCTGACCGAGGTAAGGGATCTCAAACTGCATCCAGAACTATACCCCAGTAGAAGAAAACAAAGTTGGCTGAGTGGTTGCCCATCTGGGATCTAACCCCAGCCAGTTGGTGACAGTTGGTTTATCAATCTTCTTTGGCTTCCTGCATAGTATTCTTGTTTGGCCACACCTCTTTTAATTTGCTGTTCTCACAGTCTGACCATGGTTGTAGATTCAAAGTCATCACTTGGTTCTCGCAAAAGTCTTACATCTCATAGCACATTCAGAATGTCAGCCTGGTCCATGGCGCGTCTGCCCTCCACAGTAGTCTTACCTGCGAGCTTGTCAGCCCGCTCATTTCCTTGTACTCCCGCATGCCCTGGCATGAAGATGCAACTAATCTTTGCCAGCCGAGACGACTCCAGAGACAGCAAGATAGCAACCACTCTCTTTGGATCCACCCATCTCTATCCTCTTGAGCATGCTCATTGAGTCGCTAAGGAAATATGCCCTAGTGAATGTCTGTGTCTCGAGCCATGTTACTGTTTGACTTACTGCCATAACTTCCATAGTCAGGCTACTTGTGGTCTCAGCAAAAGCACCAGAGTCCTCCTTTACATTTCTCCCTCCGGCCTGAGCCGTAAAGGCCCATGAGTTTCTCACAAGTCGGATGACCAACCAATCTGTGTAAATTACAGCATCACCATCTATCGAATTCTCAAAAAAAAACTGAAAAAATTCACAAACTGAAAAGGATGTAGATAAATCTGTTGGCACTTGTACCCACTCCTTGCCAGGTTCTAAGTCCTCAAGTGAACACACCTGTTGAAGAATGTCTTCAGCTTGACCCATCCACGACCTTCCTCTTTTTAACCTGCTGCCCTTCACCTTAATAATTTCACTATGCAGTGGATGTTGTGTGTTTGCGTTAACTCTGAGGTAGGCTTGTGCTCTGCAAATTTGTATTCTGTCCCCAATAGTTGGGAAATCAAGAAGGTAGTGCATCACACTGCATGCTGTATCTCTTGTACATACAAGTACAATGCGCATAGCTTCGTTCTGTATCCTTTTCATCCTTTCTATCTGCTTACTGCTGAGAGTCAGGATCGCCATCACATACTCAAAAACAGACATGACCAGCCCCTCGTATAGAAGACATAGATGGCACTGCTCACAGTTTGCTGCCGCCATCACCCACATCGCAGCCAAACCCCGCTTGGCCTTTGTTATCACCTGGTCTATGTGTTCATTATAAGCAAAGCTTCGATCAAAGCATATCCCCAGGTACATCAGGAGTCTAATTAGTCAAACACTTCCGGTTTCAAGATGGCGACGGACGGTCGTGTTGTTTTGTGTTCATTAACTTTTTCGCGTAAGGGATGGAATTATTCATCTCTTGCGTGTAATTGGTGTGCCAGGATGTAAAACCAGGAGTTTCTACTCAAGATCTGCGCGGGTGCTACGGAGTTCGTGCATCGAGCGAAGCCATCCTTGAGTGAATTTTCAGCAGCGTGTGTGGTTATCAGCAGTCTGTGTTTACGTTTTTTCAACATGGCGGAAGAACGTCTTCTTTCCAAGCGATCAACAGTCAACATAACGAAGCGGCGTGGTAGCCGCGAAGGGACAAAGAAGCAAGGTAAGCGCGGGGGTTTGAGACGTTTTAGACTCAAGTGTCACCGTCTAGGACTCAGGAACATCCGTATTCTATATTGGAACTGTGCCAGTGTAAAACAACGGGGCTCTATTTTAGAAACCCTAGTTTACAGGAACGACATTGTAGCACTCCAGGAGACGAGACTGGGCGATCAGCTACTCCGAATTGCCGGCTTCAAATGTTTCTACAACAGACGACATCTGGGAACGGCGATTCTCGTTCGCGACAGCATGGTGGTGTCAGAGCTAGACATGTCCAGTTGGGACAGTGACGATATACAAATACAGGCGTTGAGAGTTCATTCCAGTATACCATTCGTGTTGGTTAATGTTTATGCCCGCAATGCGAGTGTGGACGCCCAGAAGTGGCAGTGCTTAAGTGGCATATTAGGCCACGAGAGAAATGTTATTTTCTGTGGTGACTTCAACGCTAAAGGCAGATCATGGGGAAACACTTCCTCCAATACACAAGGGGAGGAGCTCGAGACTGCACTGGAAACCATCGACCTGGTTTGTATCAACGGTGGCTGTGTCACCAGGACAGCAAGCCGTCCAGGCGATGAGGACAGTGCTATTGATCTGGCGCTAGTTTCACCTTCACTCACTACAGTGTGTAGATGGGGTGTCCTAGGACACCATGGCAGCGACCACCACCCTTGCAGCATATTGGTGGAGAAAGGCAGAACCAGGCAGCACAAGCTAAAGGTAAAGACGTTCCAGTATGACAGTACAGGGCAAGATGTGGTGAGCAAAATAAGACGTGACAAGCGCAGAACGTTTCAGGGCAGGAGAAAAAGCTGGGAGCAGCCACCGTGGTGGAGTTTCGAGGTGGAGAAGGCTTGGGTGGATAAGCGTAGTGCTGTAAGGAGATGGCAAAATGCCAAGAAGAACAGAGCTGGTCATCCTAGTCCCTGCTTGCACTTAGAAAGAGAGATGCACACAAAAGTAAGCTATTTCAAAAAACTGGTCAAGGTGGTTAAAAGCGAAAAATGGGCAGAGGTGTGTCAAAAAGTAAGCACAGACAAGTCACTGAAATTGTTCTGGCGACTACATAAAAGCATGAGTGGGGTAGTCAAGAATAAGAGCATTTCTGACTTCCAAGGTGCTGACCTCATCTGGCAGAGGACTGATGAGGACAAGGGCAAAGCCCTCTTTGAACGCTACCTTGAGCAGAGCAACCAGACAGACATGGGAGGCCGGAATCTGGCCAAGGAGGTCACCTCAGACAGATGCAAGGCCCAGAACACTTCGGATGAAGACACAGTGACAGTGAAAGAAATCAAGGCTGTGCTTCGACGATCAAAAAACAGTGCTCCAGGTCCTGATGGCATAAGATACGACGACATAAATAGGTGTACCGACAATGAGCTAGAGAAACTAGCAGACATGTACAACAACAGTATAGGGAGTGCTAGCATCAAGGAGGAATGGTTACATAGCTATCTGATTCCCTTGCCGAAGCCTGACAAAGACCACAAAAAAATGCAGGGATATCGAATTATAACCATGCAGAATACAGTAGGCAAGCTGCTGGAGAAGGTAATTGCCAGGAAAATATCAAGCCAACTAGAGAGGCAAGGTGTTTTCCCACCTACCCTGGGTGGGTACCGTCCAAAAAGAGAAACCTGGACCAATGCAGCAGTCTTTGCCCATGATGTCTATGAAGGTTTCCACTCAGGCACTGAAACTGTTGCTGCAGCGATTGATCTTAAGGACGCATACAACAGAGTACCACTGGATTTTTTAATGTTTCAGCTTCTTGAACTAAACGTAAGTCCATTCCTCCTTAGTTGGATCGCTGCAGCCCTCTTCCAACGGAAAGTAGTTTTTAGATGTGGCAGTTGGACTTCGGAACCAACAACAATATATCCTGGCCTACCACAGGGATCACCATTATCTCCGGTACTGTTCAACGCCTACACAGTGAGAATCACCAGTGAGCAGATCACTGGACCTGGCAGGACATTGTCATATGCCGATGATGTTTTAGTGTATCGTCAGGGTAAGGATAGAGAGGAGGTTGCTGTGGAACTACAAACCGAACTCAATCGCATAAGTACTTGGTGTGATGAAGCTGGGGCAATGGTTAACCCAACAAAGGCAACAGTGACTTGGTTCTCGTTGAATAATCATATTGTCAACAATCCAACACCAACTGTAATGCTGTGTTCAGAGACGGTGGAAAGAACGCAGGCAATGAATTACCTGGGGATACGGTTTGATCGAAGCCTTGCTTATAATGTGCACATAGACCAGGTGATAACAAAGGCCAAGCGGGGCTTGGCAGCGATGCGGGTGATGGCGGCAGCAAACTGTGAGCAGCGCCATCTATGTCTTCTGTACGAGGGGCTGGTCATGTCTGTTTTGGAGTATGCAATGGCAATCCTGACTCTCAGCCATAAGCAGATAGAAAGGATGGAAAGCATACAGAATGAAGCTATGCGCATTATTCTTGGATGTACAAGAGATACAGCATGCAGGGCGATGCGCTACCTTCTTGATTTTCCAACCATTGAAGAGAGAATGCAAGTTTGCAGGGCACGCGCCTACCTCAGAATTAACGCAAACACACAGCATCCACTGCATAGTGAAATTAGGAAGGTGAAGGGCAGCAGGTTAAAAAGAGGACGGTCGTGGATGGGTCAAGCCGAAGACATTCTTCAGTAGGTGTGTTCACTTTAGGACTTAGAACCTGGCGAGGAGTGGGTGCAAGTGCCAACAGACTTCTGCACATCCTTTTCAGTTTGCATCCAACTAGATAGAAAATGCAGACAAGAAAATCCGGCTGCTGTGGAGGCTGAAGTACAAGCGTTGATTTTCGAGAATTCGCTAGACAGTGACGCGGTCATCTACACAGATGGGTCGGTCGTCCGACATGTGAGAAGCTCATGGGCCTTTACAGCTCGGGCCGGAGGGAGAATTGTGAAGGAGGACTCTGGTGCTTTCACTGAAACCACAAGTAGCCTGACCATGGAAGTCATAGCAGTAAGTAAAGCAATAACATGGCTCGAGACACAGACATTCACTAGGGCTTGTTTCCTTAGCGACTCAATGAACATGATCAAGAGGATAGAGGAGGGGTCGATCCGAAGAGAATGGTTGCTGCCTCTGGAGCGGTCTCGGCTGGCAAAGATTAGTTTCATCTTCGTGCCAGGTCATGCGGGAGTACAAGGAAATGAGCGGGCTGACAAGCTCGCAGGTGAGGCTACTGTGGAGGGCGGACGCGCCATGGACCAGGCTGACATTCTGAATGCTCTACGAGGAGTGAGACTTTTGCAAGAACCAAGTGATGACTGTGAATCTACAACAATGGCCAGACTGCGAGAGCAGCAAATTAAAAGAGGGGTGGCCAAACAAGAACACTACGCAGGAAGCCAAAGAAGATTGATAAACCAACACAGAACTGGCGTCGTTAGCCGCTACACGCTGCGGGATTTGCTGAGGAGGGGATCCGAGCACTTATGGACTGAATGGTCCGATGTGCAACGAGGATGATCTGTCGACTAACTAACTAACTAACTAGTCAAATGACCTATTGGATTGCACATAAGCAATACACATTTAGTCACTCTATGACAATTAATACAACACACTTCAAATCATAAATGGTAGTTCTTGTTACACACTTGTACTTCAGTATTGTACAGAGACAACAATACATATTGTGCGAATGTAAATTAATATTTAAAATTTTTTTTTTAAATACACCATAAAAAAAAAAACACACAGACACACAATTTTACTTACATTAATAAACCATGAAAACTGACAGACAGGATTTGGGTACACCCCCAGCACTGTGCCAACAACAGCAACCTCATTTGTCTCTGTTTTAAGCACTGGGTCCTGACATGTCACCATGGCTGGTTTAGCTTAGGAAACCATAATGAAGATGTTTTATATTGTTATAGACTTCCATGCTGCAAAGTATACCAATAACAACAATAACATTGACATTCCCCCAAAATATGACAACGCCATCAAGATCGATTTGAGATACTGGTGAACTTACTCAAATATTGTTTTGTAATGTAAAAAAAAAAACCAAAAAAAAAACGTGTACCTAATAATTTCCCAAGCACCACACTCATGAAACCCATCAGAACAATTGTGGATCCTTCAGCAGCGTCCCTACCTCATGCATTTTCATGCCCAGTGTGGCCGTAAAGTCATGTGCCAACTCTCATGTTGGTTAAACCCTGCCTTGTCTTCCAGATACCGCAACTTCCATTACTGTTCTCTCTAAACCACTGTGATCTTTAACATGGCTGAAGTATTTAACTTTCTTAGACATGATGGCGTTTATCTCCACGAACCAAGTTTATTCCATGTTCAAAAATCTAAATTCTCTTCTTCAGTTATTGTGGAATGGTCCATGATTCACATTTCTATCTTGTTACAGGAAAGATGCATGATCTCAACATTTTAAATTATCTTTGATGATGATGTGTCACTGGCCCTTTATGATGCTTACCCTTCACCAGTAACCTTCTGAATTCTCCTAGACTGGTCCCAGTGTTGTTAATTATGAAAACAAGATCTTCACAGTTTGTCACATTATACATTTCTTCATCACTACTTGAGATATTTTGCTGTCATGTATTTTGTCTTATATCACCAGAAAAACGAATCCAGAAAGTTTTTTTAAAGAACTGAAGTCAATGAAACGAGGGCACCAACACAACACATATGGTTTAAAAGACGAGAATGGGAATATGGTAAATACCAATGAGGAAATGTGCAACACATGGCAGAATATTTTGTTGAATTACTAAATTGTGAAGCTCCATGTAACACTTTCCCACAGGAAGAGGTTCTAACGTGTGAACTACAAATTGAAGAACATGCATTTGAAGAAATCCTATATCTAATCACACGACTTAAAAACAATAAGGCAACTGGGCCTGATGGAATTGCTGCTGAATTTATAAAGGCAGGTGGCCATGCATTACATCTAAAGCTATACGAACTAATAATAAAAATCTGGAGGACAGAAGAATTACCCCATGACTGGAAAGAGTCATTACTGATACCTATCTTTAAGAAAGGAGACAAGTTCCAATGTGAAAATTATAGAGGAATATCACTACTGTCCACAAGCTATAAGATACTATCCGCAGTATTACTAAATAGACTAAAACCATATTCAGAATACATATTAGGTGACTACCAGGCGGGTTTTAGACAAAACAGATCAACAATAGATCAGATATTTATCTTACGACAAATAGCCGAGCAAAATTAGGAATATAAAAGAGATCTCCATAACATTTTTGTGGATTTTAAAAAGGCTTATGATAGTGTCCATAGGAATAGTCTATGGAATGCTATGTGGGAATTTGGAATATCAAGGAAGTTAATCAACATGACCAGACTATGCATGGAAGATACTTATAATATAGTAGCATATAAAGGCAAGAAATCAGACCCTTTCCAAATAACATCTGGCTTGAAACAGGGTGATGCACTATCGCTGCTACTCTTCAATCTGGCTCTAGAGAAAGTTGTAAGGAGGGTAAAGGAGGAATGTGATATTGGAGGAACATCCAAGCTGCTTGGTTATACAGATGATATAGATATTATAGGGGAAAATGAACAAAAGACATTAGAAATATTGACTCACTTAAAGGAAAAAGCCCAACAGATGGGGCTGGTTATCAACCAAGATAAGAGAGAATATATGGTAATTTCAAGAGAAGGAATGGCTAAAAACTCTGGCCATATACAAATAGATAATATGACCATTAAAAGAATGGAAACATACAAATACCTGGGTACAATCTTCAACTGCTCCAACATCATAAGGGAAGAAATACAAACTAGAATCAACTCTGGAAATAAGATATTCTATGCAATACAACATCTACTAAAATCAAATGCGCTATCTCGTAACACCAAATCACAATATACAAAACACTGATCAGACCAGTTGTGCTGTATGGCTCTGAAACCTGGAGTACAACGAAAGGAGACGAAGCCTTGCCACAAACCTTTGAGAACAAAGTTTTAAGGCGCATCTTTGAACCCATTAGGGATACACAAAGTGGAGAGTGGAAAAGAAGAAGCAACAAAGACATTTATGATCTGTTTTAAGTCCCCGCTAATCACTGGTATCATGAAGGCTAATAGACTACAATGGTTGGGGCATATAGAAAGAATGGAAGATAATAGGGAAACAAAACTCGCTTACCTCAGGAAATAAATAACCGCAGACCCTGAGGTAGACCAAGAAGATGGTGGAAAGATAATACAAGCACTTGGAATCAACGACTGGCAAGAGAAGGTCAACCAGAGAGACGAATGGAGACGGATTGTATCTAGTTCAGTTCAGTTCAGTCGTCGGATCAACATCACGGCACACGGTTAAACCCATAAGTACTCTGTTTTCCTTTTAACTCAAACCTGAGTCTGGAGAAACTCAGCTCAATGCACGAACTCCGTTGCATCGTCGAGGATCCTGAAATACTTGGATAGATTTTTAACTCGAAATTTTGCCCGGGCAGCGCTGTTAGGCTACTCTTTTTCGATTTCCAACTGCCCAGGGATTTTTTACGTGCGCAACAATACACTCGGGCGTCCAATCTCACTACTCAGAGACCAGGGGAAATTTTATTACTGGAAGTCCAGGTGGATTTTTAAAATAAATCCCGGTCCTCACCAAGGCCTGAACCCGGGACCTCCAGCACTCGAGGCGGACACCATACCTCGAGACAACTCAGCCCCCTATTTGTAGATTGTATCTACAGCAAAGAATCTCAATGGCTCGGAATGCTGAAGAAGAAGTAGAAGATATATACAGTATATATACATATATATATATATATATATATATATATATATATATATATATATATATATATATATATATATATATATATATATATATATATATATATATATATAAGTTATCAGTTATCAGTTGGGGTATCTTCATTGCACTCCCGACAGGTCCATAGCTGCTCAGATCCTCCCCCCCAGCATAAGCGTCAGTGTTCGGTGGCTAATAGTGCCAGTTCTGTGTTGGTTAATGAGGCACCTTGTTTTCCCGATGTACCTCTCATGTCTGGCCATGCCAATTCTTTCATCCTGGACAGTGATGTGGATTCACTAACGTCAAAGTCTTCTGTTCTCGACATGTCTTTAAGGACGTTAAAAACATCGGCACGATCCATGGGCTGGCCATCTGCAGGGGGTGCAGAGCCAGCCAGTTTATCAGCTCGTTCATTTCCCTCGACTCCCGCATGTCCCGCGACAAAGATGAAGGTGACTTTACGGACAACAGACTTCCTCAGCGACTCAGTCCACTGTCTATGTACAGATCCAGCTTCGACCTTCCGAATCATGCTCATTGAATCACTTAGTACACACACGTTGGTATAACGCTGTGCTTCTAGCCATAGGAAAGCCTGTGTTACTGCCATTACCTCCATCGTCATGCTGCTTGTGGGCATAGTGTGGGCACTACTAGATTCTTGGACGGTTCGGCCTGCTGAACGGGCTGTAAATGCCCATGCACTTCTCTGCTTCTCTACAGCAGATCCATCTGTATAGATGAGCACTTGGGGGTTGTCTGAGTGTTCATAGATGAGCGCGTTGACCTCTGCATTGACAGTGGCAGGGTTCTGCTCTCTGCACCGTCTGTCATGTGTGATAATGCAGGAGAAGGTGCACTTAAAATCTGGAGGCACAGGCACCCATTCCTTGCCGGGGTTGATACTGGTAGGACTGCAGTCCTGTCTGATGATATCCTCTGCCTGACCCATCCATGACTTGCCCCTCTTTAGCCTGCTGCCCTTTTCTCTGAATATATCTTCATGCAGAGGGTGCTGCTCATCCGCACTTATTTTCAAGTATGCACGAGCTCTCCAGATCTTGATCCTGTGTTCCATTGTCGGGAAGTCAAGGAGGTATCTCATCGCTACACAGCTGGTGTCTTTCGTGCTGCCTAAAATGATGCACATGGCCTCATTTTGTACCTTTTCAAGTGTTCCAATCTGTGTAGAGTTGATGGGTGAAATCACTAGTCCTTGGAACAGAAGTATTAGCAGTCTTTGCTCGATGTTGGTAGTCACCATGACTCTCATTGCTGACAAACCTTTTCGAGCTCTCGTTATGACATAATCGATATGATCTCTCAAAGACAGGCTACGATCAAGCATCACGCCAAGATATGTCATTGACTGGGTTCTACTCAGAATGCTCCCATCCATTCTTACTGCCGGCAAGTCTGTGTTCACAATATGGTTGTTTAGGGAGAACCATGTAACCAATGCCTTTGCAGGGTTGACAAGGGCACCAGCATCAGTACACCATGAGGAAATTCGATCTAGTTCGCCCTGCATGTCATTGACAACCGCCTGTCTATCTCGACCCTGTCGATACACGAGAATGTCATCAGCAAATGACAGAGTACTACCCCTCCCGTCCAACTGTTGTTCAGTGATCGGCACCGTATACACGTTGAATAGTACTGGTGACAGTGGTGAACCCTGCGGCAATCCTGGACATATCGTTATCGGCTCAGAAGACCAACTCCCACATCTTAGCACCACCTTCCTTTGGAGCAGGACTGTAGCTATCTTTCGTACAACGTGAGGGGACACTTTCAGTCTGAGGAGGGCTTGCATCAAGTGTTCGGAGGATACTTTATTGTATGTGTCCTCTAAGTCTATGGCAGCCTCACATGTCTCTTCTCTGACCTGAAATCCTTCGTAAACATCTTGAGCAAAGACTGCCGCATTCAGCCATGACTCTTTGTTACGTCTGTATCCTCCAAGTGTGGGCGGGAAGCAGCCGAGTTGTTCCAAGTCACAAGCAAGTCTGTGTGCTACAATTTTCTCCAGTAGCTTGCCAGCGGTATTCTGCATCGTAATGATTCTGTAGCCGCTTATCTTGGAATGGTCTTTGTTCGGTTTTGGCAGTAGCAGCAAGTAGCTGTGTAGCCATTCTTCTTTGACCTGACCCCTCTGGATACTGGTGTTGAATTCTCTGGCCAGTTCTTCCATGTCATTATCTGACATCAGTTAGTTAGTGATGCTATTCCCCCATTGACTACCTCTGGCATTGAAGTCCCCACAGTAGATGATATGCTTGTCATCCATATCGAACAAACTCTGCCATTGTCGAACGAAGACCTTCACATTACACGCATAAACATTCACGATTACAAGCTGCACTGGCGTCATTATTCTTAATGCCTGCACTTGCAGGGCATCACTGTTCCAGGCGGACATATTGATCTCAGACACCAGTATGTTGTTGCGGACCAGAATGGCCAGTCCGAGGTGCCGCCTGTTATAGAAGCCCCGAAACCCAGCGACATTGACTGTTCCGTCACCGAGCTGTGTTTCTTGTAGGACCACAATATCGTTTCCGTACAGTAGTTTTTCAAGAATGGGTCAGCGCTGACTAAATGATGCACAGTTCCAGTACAGTACTCAAACGTGTCCGATGCCCAATCTGTCACACTTTAACCGATTCCCTATGCCATATATTGGTTCTATCATTGGCACCTTGCCATCTTGACAGACAATAGTTTGTTACATTGTGCATCAAAAAGGCTTAATAACTACAACCCATGGCGGTGGCGAATGTGACTGATAAGGCCAATTCACGTTGTAAATGTCAGTCCACAGTTGATGCATGTGAACACTGGTCATTTTCATTTTTACCATCATGCACCATCTTTTGCTTCACACGCTCGGTGTGTGACTTATCTGCAATAATTTTCTCTTTTGTCTGTATTCAATTTCTGATATTTGCCCTCCATGCAACATGTTCAGCGGCAAATTGCTCCTAATGTGCATTATCAATGCATATATCAATCATGTTCCGCTTACACACATCTTTGTAAGGTAGTATTGGCCGACCCTGAGATCTCTTACCCATCTGTAATTCACCAAAAATTATGTCCTATCCATCTAAGTCTACGCAGACTGAGCATGGAATATACCTTCACACAACCTGATCTTTCCAATACTTCAGTATTTGTGATTTTGTCTTGCCACTTAATACCAAGTATTCTTCGCAGACACCACATATGAAAGCTGTTTAAATGTTTCTCTTGGTGTGCGTAAGTTGTCCAGGCTTCACTGCCATAAAGCATTGTAGAGGCCACCATCTGAGCATGAGTGAATGTATATACAACCATCCTGATCATGAAAGGCATATTTCAATAGAAGTGAAAAGTATATTCCAAAGAGGGTGGGAACTAGTACACAACCTTGCTTAACCCTCACGACTGACCAAATCAAATGCCTTTGTGAGGTCGATGAAGGCAATAAACAGTGGTTGATTCTGTTAACTGCAAAGCCCATGCCATGTTGCCTTTATACTGCCTGCAGTATGATCCCTCTCTCGACCTGCCTAGTGCACTCCAGAGGAATGGTAATACCAATACATCTGGAACAAGACAACTGCCAACCAAGGCTTAGGGCCTGGCCTGCCCTGCCAAGATATTTTGTCTTTAGGTTGCATTTCCTCGCACCAGGTTAAGACTTGTACTCTCCCAATTGCGCTCTTCCACCCGAAGCGGTTGGTACAATGTGGGGTATCGGGTTTGGTAAGTGCCGCTCAACAATCGGCACTAACAGAAAGCAGGTTGCACCTGTGTGTACGAAAGAAGGAGAGGTCTAGAAGAGCAAGGACAATGGCGAACTTGTAACAGGTTTGAGTAGATCATCTTAGTGTACATATAACTTAAATGCCCGCCCTGGTAATAACAGGCAGTTTAAGAGTACCATAGAAGATATCTTATATATAAAAAAGGATGTGTGTGGGTGTGTATGTCCTTTATGCGTTTGCGAACGGTCCATCCGATTGAGATGAAATTTTCTACACGTCTTCCTCTCATTCTCGTGCTGCCAACTGTGATTTTTTAGTGTGAAATCGGCTGCTTACTTAATATTATTTAATTTTTCATTATAATTTCTATATAACAAGGGGACTTAACTCTAGAAAAGTGATTTCAAGGGGCATAACTTTTAATAACTTTTCTGTATATCTTATAGTCATATTGTTTCATCGTTTTCAAAGATTTATAAACTCTTTGTCTATAGTTATGTACCGGCATATGAGTTATAATAAATAATGATACAATCTTTAAGTCATTTTTAAAGTTTTCATAAAAATAATGCATAATATTGTAACTCATCTTTTTATGCTTAAGAAGTTATCTACAGTCATGTAGGTGATTAAAAACAGTTTTCATTAAAAATAATGGATGGTGTGTGGAAGGACATTCTTTTAAGTTACTTTTCTTTGTTGTATGAATTTAATGAGATGCTACCAGCAAGGAGCTGGGCGAAGCCACGCCGGGTCAGATAGATAGACAGACCCACCTTTTCACTGCAGTTATCTACAGGCATATGCGTTATAATCCTCCTCCTCCTCCTCTCCCCACCCTCTTCCTCTCCTCCTCCCTCTTCCTCCTCCTCGCCCTCCTCCTAATCACTCCTCTTCCTTCCTCCTCCCTTCTCCCTCCTCCTCCCCCTCATCCCTACTCCTTCTTCCTCCCTCCTCCTCCTACCTCCCCCTCCTCCCTCCACATCCCTCCTCCCTCCTCCCTCTCCTCCTCCTCCTCCTCCCCCTCCTGTGTTCTTCTCCTCCCTCCTCCTCCCTCTTCCTCCCTCCTATTCCTCCCTACTCCTCTCTCCGCCTATCTCTTCCTCCCTCCTCCACCTCCCTCTTCCTCCTCCCAGCTCCTACTCCTCCTTTTTCCTCTTCTGCTGCTGCTGCTGCCGCCGCTCCATTTACCCAAGTTAATTGTTGGGGAAGATGTAAAGATCTTTCAAGTGCTCTTTCTAATGCTTTTTGTAAGTTGGTCTTTGTTTATCTAAGGTTGTTCTAACTGCAACCAATAAATGATTAGACAGACAGGCAGACAGACAGGCAGACAGACAGACAGACAGACAGACAGACAGACAGACAGACAGACAGACAGACAGACAGAGAGGGAGGGACAGACAGACAGACAGACAGACAGACAGTCGGGAACAGGAACTTATATGACTACTTATATGAATTAAATGAGATGCTCCCCATCAGGGGCTGGGCGAAGCCGGGCCGGATCAGACAGACAGACAGATAGACAGACAGACAGACAGATAGATAGTCGGGAACGGGAACGGGAGCTTATATGACTACTTATATGAATTAATTGAGATGCTCCACACCAGGAGCTGGGCGATGCCGGGCCGGGTCAGACAGATAGACAGACAGACAGACAGATAGATAGATAGATAGTCGGGATCGGGAACGGGAGCTTATATGACTACTTATATGAATTAAATGAGATGCTCCCCACCAGGGACTGGGCGAAGCCGGGCCGGGTCAGCTAGTTTATTATAACTATGTCAGCTGCCAGATTAAAGCAGTGGTCGCATTGTGTACTCAGACGTTGCTTCATGTTTTAAAGTTCACAGTTGGCTCCAGTTACTGTTATCTTCACTCCGTTATTGTTGAGCCTAATACCTACTGTTAAGTTCACTAATATATATATATGGCAAAGCAGAATGAAGAGGGACTTACAGTATAACACAGGACAACATTATAGTTATGGGAAACTTCAATGCAAGACTAGGACACAACAGAGCAGACATAGAAAAAACATCTTGGAGCATTTGGAGACCAACATAATGAAAGAAATGATAACAGAAGTAGACTGATAGAGCTATGCAGCCAACAAGACCTCTATATAACAAATACATTCTATAAAAACAAAGACTCACAAATATACACCTGGTATAAATGGAACGATCTAGATACTAAAAGCCAAATTGATTTTATATTAACAAGAAATAACAGGAAGAGAAATATATTAGATGCAAGAGCAGTGCCCAACTTAGGAATAAACACAGACCACAAATCAGTCGTTGCCACAATAAGAACCATCAGCAGAAGAAAGCAAAGACTAGGAAAATACACGTCATGTGAATCAGTAAACTTAAAAAATCTCAAAGATGAGGGAGTGAGGGAAAATTATGAAAAAGAGCTAACTGAAATCTTTGTAAAATTACCTATAGAAAGAAAGACAGTGGAAGAAGAATGGGAGGTGTTCAAATCAAGCATTTTACATACTGCAAAGATAACACGTGGAACCACGAAAAAAATGCAAAACACGGATACAGAAAATAACAAGTTGGTGGAACGCAGAAGTAAAGAAAGCTGTAAAAGACAAAAAGGAAAAATATAAAAAGTGGTCGAAGAGCAAACAGGAATGCGATTACACAGAATATAGAATAGCGAGAAGAGTGAATAGAGTTGAGTTGAGTTGAGAACCAACATCACTGCACTCAGAACATTCCCATACGTGCTCAGTCCCCTCGTTCAACAGCCAGTGAAATGTCATACTACTAATTGTTCCCACCGCTATCTGATTAAAAATTCTCCTGGTCTTCCCTCTCAGTTTTCAGATTCTTCCAAAACCACTGCTGATCCCCCGCAATCTTTTTCTTTCCACATACGGGTTCTCAATCTGTTCCTCCACCTTCTCCACCTGTGCACGACCACCTCCCCTTGTCCATATGCGAGATACCACCAGACGTGAATAGAATAGTAAAGAGAGACAAACAAAAAGACTGGGAGGAGTATGGAGAAACTCTAAATAAAAACTACAAGGAAGCAACTAGAAACTTCTATAAAAAGATAAATGCAATGAGAACCAGAGGAGAACCCTTTGACCCAACTGATATAATTAACAGCGAAAACAGAGAACCAATAAGTGAACAAAAACAAATCCTAATAAGATGGAAACAGTCCTTCGAACAACTTCTCAACATCCCATCAGATGTCACAGGAATTCAAGAAACCAACACAGATGCCACCGAAGAACTAGAACCAAATATACTGAAAGAGGAAATTATAGAAGACATCAGATTAGCCCCATTGAACAAATCACCGGGATAAGATGAAATACCAAATGAACTAATTAAAGCAGCAAGAGAAGTAGGAGCAGCATGGCTACATAGACTATTCAACCATGTTTGGGTAGAACAACAGACACCATTAAACTGCGGAAACGCCATAAATATCCCAATTTGGAAAAACAAAGGCAGCAAAAGAGACTGTATACAATACAGAGGCATTTCACTGTTGAGTCATACTGGGAAAATATTTTGCAAAATTCTTGAAAAAAGACTATGAACTATTATAGAACCCCAGCCAAGCGAAGCACAACTTGGATTTAGGAAAAACAAAGGATGCACATATGCCATTTTTGATCTTAGACAACTTATACAAAAATCAATCGAATTCAATGAAACACTCTACTTAGCCATTGTCGACCAAGAAAAGGCATTTGATAGATAGAAACTAGCTGTGGGAAATCCTTAAACAATATGGAGTGAGTTCACATCTAACAAACCTATGTAGAAGCTTATACAACAACAGTGAATGCATAGTGAGAGCACCTGGAGGACACTCAGAACCCTTCACCATAAGATCCTGAGTACGATAAGGTTGTACCCTGTCCCCTCTCTTGTTTATAGCATATATAGACGACACTCTCTCTCTCTCTCTCTCTCTCTCTCTCTTACACAGACAGACCACACATTCCCCACACACACATATCCCTCACATACACACCCATACATACATCCTCACATCTAGACAAATACATGATGCCTCACATGATCACTGAAACTAATAAGAACAAACTCCCACACTTTACACACAATTGAGACACTGACGATTGTCGTGAGAATTCTCGCAATTGCAAGAAGTGGAGAAAAAAATTGTACATATACATTATGTAGCGTAAAAATTAGTGATGCAATTCAACTCTCTCTTTTTTTTTTTCTCCCTCTCTCTCTTGCTCTCTCTCTCTCTTGCGCGCGCTCTCTCTCTCTCTCTCTCTCTCTCTCTCTCTCTCTCTCTCTCTCTCTCTCTCTCTCTCTCACACACACTAACTCTCTCACTCACATCACAGTAATGTTATATTATACATGATAAAATCAAGTGGCATACAAAATGATAAGATGAGAATTTAAAAAAAACAAAAACATATGGAATGGCATGTTACAGGACAATCAGGTGGCATTAAACGATACCTCATAATATGAAAGATGAGAATACATAAAAAATATGGGAATAGCATGTTACATGACATGCGTGGGCTCAACTCTCTCTCTCTCTCTCTCTCTCTCTCTCTCTCTCTCTCTCTCTCTCTCTCTCTCTCTCTCTCTCTCTCTCTCTCTCTCTCTCTCTCTCTCTCTACATACACCCACTCTCACACTCATTCACTCTCTCACTTGCTTTACAGTAATTTACATGAATTCATTTTATGCATATTAAAATCAAGTGCATCAAAATGATAATATGAAAAAAAATGAGAATACACAAAACATATGGATCAGCATGTTAGATGACATGCGTGCGCTCAACTCTCTCTCTCTCTCTCTCTTCTCTCTCACACACATGTACATACACACACCCACACACATCATACCCACGCAATACACACACATATACTTACTCACATGTACTCACATAACACCCGAATATACACTCCCTCGCATACACTGCATGCATGCACACTTACACATACAAAGATATACAATACATACACGAGCACACACACACACACTCATCCATACACACATACACACATGCACATCCATATAAACGCATATAAACACATGAACGCACACCTTAACACACGTACAGACATACACACAGAGTCACACACAGATACACACATGTACACACATATACACCCATCCAGACATGCACACACATACATCACACTTTCTCATGCACTCTCTCATTCACCCACGCTCTCTCTTTTACACACTCACTCGCTCTCACACTCACTCATTCGCGCACATACACGCATACCCACAAATTCTCTCTCACTCACTCACGCTCCCTTATTCACTCATTTACTCGATGACTCTCTAACTCACACTCACTCACTAACTTTCACACTCTATCACACAGACAGGCAGACATACAACACACCCACTCTCTCAGATTCACTCATTCTCTAACTAAATCTCTCACACACATGTCCACACACTCACTCACTTTTACACTCACTCAGGCACACACGCATGCATACTCTCTCACTCTCACTAATTCTTCCACTCACACTCTTTCTCACTCACTCTCTCAACCACTGTCTCGTTCACACACATACAGTGAAGAATGATAGTGGAAAAATGATACTAGTAAGTGACGTATGGAGGCATATAGTCGGTATGAAGTAAGTATTGAAAGAGGTTTCGGTTGAATGTGTAGGGACTCATTGGTGTTTTCAGTTCTGGTGGAAGGCTATTCCACAAGTGAGCACCAGAATATGCGAAACAAGTTTTGGATAAGTCCAATCTAGGCTTAGGAAGCTGTAATAAATTTAAGCGTTTACTGTTCATTGCATTAGATTGAATTAACGCTAGAAGATACTCTGGGGTATTTTCAGATATAATTTTATTCACTAATTTGGCTTTGTTAAAAAGGAAGCGCTTTTGAAGTGGTAGAAGTCTTAGATGGCTGTATAATTTATTACTTTCAACGTGCTTTATGCTAGAAACTAGACGTATAGCGCGGTTTTGAAGCGAACACAATCGTTTCATATTAGATTTAGGGCAGCCATCCCAGACTGTGGAACTATAATCGAGAGGTAATTGGATATAGGATGCGTAGAATATTTTACGTGTGCTTTCATCCAAAAAGTGTTGAATTTTAGCAAGTTGGTAAACTTTTTGTGCTATTCTCTTGGTAAGGGCGTGAACATGAGGGCTCCAGTTTAAATGTCTGTCAATTAAAAGACCTAATGTTTTATGTTCATTTACATTAATTATAGGTAACGTGTCCACGTGGAGCTCGAGCGGTGTCCCAGTTATGGCTAGGGTCTGTAGTTTTTGTCTGGTCGTTATTAGCATGGATTTGGTTTTGTCGATGTTAATTAACATGCGATTTTCATTGCTCCATCTACTAAGGTTGTCAAGATCGTTTTGTAAAGAGCTCTCTAAGTCACAAAGGCTCTCTTGACTTGTGTAAATAGTGCAGTCGTCCGCAAATAGATCACACAAAGTATTGAGGTATAAAGGAAGATCGTTAATATACACTGCAAAAAGCAGCGGACCTAGTATTGAGCCCTGAGGCACCCCAAAATTAAGTTGTGTGGGTCTTGATAGACAGTTATTGAAGGACACTACTTGTTGTCTGTCTGATAAAAATGACGTAATTAGGTTCACCATATTGGTGCTAGTCTTCATGTGTTTTAATTTTCTAATTAAAATATCATGATCTACCATATCAAAGGCCTTTTTAAAGTCTACAAATACTGCTCCACAAATGTTGCCATTGTTGATACAAAGATGCCAGTTATCGGTCATTTTTGTAAGGGCACTATGGCAAGAATATTTAGGTCGAAACCCAGATTGACTGTCAATTATTAGATCGTTGTTAATTAAATGATGTAGTGTTATTTTATGCATGTGTTTTTCTAATGGCTTTGATAGCGACGATAGTAAGGAAATAGGTCTATAATTACCCAAGACGCTAATATCAGTTGAGCCATTTTTAAGTAGAGGATACACTTTAGCAACTTTAAAGGCAGATGGAAAGTAGTTTTTGGATAGGCACTGGTTATATATGTGACAGATAGACAGTGACCTAAACGAGTAAATTCTTTACTTGTCAGGTTATTAGAAACAAAATAAAAGCTAAATTACACTTACCATACACTCCGAGGCTACACATGAAGATCTCATCCGCATCATTATTACAAGTGTAATTTCCACCGCTCTGTGTTGTGACAGCTTTGATTTTCATAGTAGTACTATAGTTTGACCTTGTTGCTTCATAACTATTCTTGGAGGATTGAAATTCAGCATGACAATAAGAATTTGAACATGAAAAAATGACTTCATCATTATTTTTCCAGACAAAGTTACCAGCATTGTTGTTGAAAGTGCATGAGAAGTTGTAGGCTTGTTTTACTTCTCCAGGAGCACAGGAAAGATCCATTTCTGCAGATACACAGATTTGAAACATAATTAAAAGCAGCAATCAAAGACAACACATAAATGTAATATTTTTATGGAAAACTGTTGGCATATTCATTTGCAAAATGTAATCAGTTTTCTAAGACAGCACCATGGTAAATTACAATAACAGAACTGAGTCACAAATTGAGTATTACACAGGTAATGCACTTGACAGCCTAAATATACATTTAATGTTTCATACTAACTATAAACTGAATAATTTCATCCATATATGTGTATTGGAAAAAATAAACTGAAAAAATAATGTATTGTTAATCATGTTATGGCATGTACACTATCAATTAGAAGAAGTAAAGGTGCCTGACAGATAACAGTGAAGACAGCTTACATGAGTTTACCTCTCTGAAGTCACTGTCATTGTTATTCTAGGAATGATTTAATTCTTCATGTTTTTCCCTACTAGCATGAGATATGTAACTGGCATTACTAGTTTTGACAGACAATATTTTGTTACCTAATGCTTCAAAAAGGCATAGTAACTACAACCAACGGCAGTAGCGAATGCGACTGATCCCAATTTGTGCGGTAAATGTTTGTCCATAAATGATGCATGTGAACGCATGGATATTTCCACCATCACTCATCATATGAGGCCTCACACGCTCAGTATGTGTCCTATCTGCAATCACTTTCTTCTTTGTCATTATTCCATTTCTGATCCATGATCAGTGGCAACTTACTCCCAAGGTGCAGTATCAATGCCTGTATCATTCATGTCCCGCTTACACACATCTTTGAACCAAAGAAGAGACCAACCCCGAGATCTAAAAACCCATATATCTGTAACTCACCAAAGGAGATTTCTACTGGTATTCTACCATCGTCCATCCTCCTAATGTGTCCTATCCATCTAAGTCTATGAAGACAATAATTCAGTATTTGTGATTTTATCCTGCCACTTAATACCAAGCATATGAAAGCTCTTTAAACGTTTCTCAAGGTGTAAGTAATACTATAGGTAATCACTGCAATAAAGAAGAGTACTAAGGACACAGGCTTGATAGACCAGGACTTTTGTTTTGACAGTAAGCTTCCAGACTCTTCATGTTAAGTGATAGTGCCAAACAAAAAATAGGTCTGGACCAAACATGGTACACAATAAAATAAACAAGTAGTATAATGAACATTTTCATTCACTGAAGTTGCGGAGGATACCACAAAACACAAATAACACAATGCGCCTAGTATGGCAATATACCGTCCTTATTACAGATGCGAGGTCACACATGGCGATATATTACCCTTCAGCATTGAATCAGTTAACCTGTGCATTGTTGTTGTTGCCTTACCAATTCTGATGATTTCCTGATCTAAGAATAATCTACTGTTTACTTGTGATCCTATTTTTGTGAAATGGTCTACTATCTCCAGATCTGCATCATCAATAACAATTGATGGTACCCAATTTTCACTTGGTATTATAATCTGTGTCTTCTTTTTGCTAATTGTTAAACCAAATTCAGAACAAGCATTGGAGAATGCAGATAGTAGGCATTGTAATTCTTCTCAGTGTGTGTTATAACTGCAGTATCATCTGCAAATAGCAACTCTCTGATCAGTACCCTCCTAACTTTAGTCTTGGCCTTCAATCTCGAAGCATTGTTGAGCGCGTGCGAATGTATATACCACCATCCTGATCACAAAAAGCATACTTCAATAAAAGTGAAAAGTATATTCCAAAGAGGGTGGGGAAAGGTAGACAATCTTGCTTAACTCCACTCTTGATTTCAAACTTGAAGATGCACCATCAAACTTGAATTATACCCTTCATATCTGTGTGGAATGATTCCACAATGGACAAAAGAGTTGGTGGGTAGCCAATGTTATTTAGTGCCTTGAACAGACCTTCACAATTGACCAAATCAAATGCCCCTGTGAAAGCAATGAAGGCCTACTAACAGTGGTTGATTCTGTTGACAGCATTGTTCTTGCTGCTGTTGCAGGAATATCATATCAATGGTAGACCAGTTCCGCCGAAAGTCACACTGGGATGGTAGACTTGATCTCCCAAGACTTGAAGTCTGCACATAACAATACTGGCAAATAGTTTTACCAACGATACATATAGGTGAAATAAGCTTATAGTTGCTACAGCCACTCCAATCTCTTTTGTTCTTGTACAACGTTGCGATGCTTGAATCTTTGAAATTGTGTGGGACCTGTCTTTCTAGCCACAATAGCTCTATTAGCCGGTGGATCTGTGGAGTGTATCATGCCCACTGCTGATAACCTCTATTTGAATCCTGTTCTTTCCTGAAGCCTTGCCACAAGCAAGTTCATAAATAGCACACTTAACTTATGTTATGGTGGGAAGTGTGTCTTGGTGGTCAAGAGTTGGCAGAGCCTCTACGGCATTGAGAGCATCTTCCGCAAGTTGTCTTGCTTGAGTAAAGCTCCATATAGTGCTCTACCCATCTATCCATCTGCTTCTTCTTCTTCTTCTTTCGTTCGCTTGAAATATGTCTATAACTGCAGTGCTCTCTCTTGTATGAATTGAACTGTCGTTTTCAGTTCACACAGCGGTCCATAGAGTTTATCTTCCATTGTCGTCTCTCTAGGCCAGAAGGTTTGCCTAGATATGTTATATTTTGGGCAGTCTTGGAGTATGTGCTCTGCTGTCTGCGACGCCAATCCACATGTACACATGGCTGTTTCACCAATCTTGAATTTTGTATACATGTGGTTGCGTAATCTATTGTGCCCTGTTCTGAGGCGCAGAATAATGACTTGTTCTGGTCTATCCATAACGTGGTAGTCATCTTGAGCAGGTTTTGGTGGCTTTCTGACTGATTTGATCATTCTTTTCTTTTGGTGGTATGTTACAGGCACATCAGGCTGTTCTTCTTTGGCTCCTTCCTTAGCCAATTGATCAGCTCTGTCGTTTCCGGGTACTCCATAGTGGGATGGTATCCACTGTATGGTGACCTTATGCTGACTGCTAAGTTCAGAAAGTAGTGTCCTTAGTTCTGGCAATTTCCCAGACAGGAGCGCCTCAAGTACTGATTTTGCATCTGTCAATAGCACCACAGGTTGTGTACCATTGCTGGTATTTAGTAATTTCTCTGTTGCTATCTTGATTGCCTCAATTTCAGCATCGTAGTTATGGCAGTACTTTCCTGTCGGTACTCTAGCTGTGTCCCTGGTATTATTTGGGTATTCTAAGTACACTCCCGCTCCTCCATTTCGAACAGCATTTTGTGCTGACCCATCTGTGTAGACTCGGATCCAGAGGTCCTGTGGGTATTCTTCATCAAGGAAGCTGAGAGTGGCTGTTCCGCGCTGCACACTGTTCTGATCTTCCTTGTCAAATATTCCTCTCACTTTTGTCTGGATTTGGAATGATAGTCTATGCTAATCTTTCCATGGAGTTTGCTCTGGAATAGTTGTTAGGGGGATACCAACTGTGGGCAGATCGGTGGTTTCTCTGCAGAGTCGTTTGGCCTGGTGGATAAAACTACTTCTTTTCAACCGCCCCATAGCTAGGTTTTCAAATCTGTTCTTCATAGGGTGGCCTGGCAAGCTGAGGAACTTTTCTGCTTGTATTAGCGTTTTCGTATCTCTGCGCTCACTCAGTGCTTGTGTCCTCCCCATCTTCTTCATTTCCACTATAGGGGTTGATCTCATCCCTCCTGTGGTGACTCTAAGTGCTTGATTTTGCACTTTGTCCAGCTCTTGTAGTGTGGTTTTTGCTGCCGAACACCATGCAGTTGACCCGTATTCCAGGTGTGGTCGTATGCTCTGTTGATAAACTTTGCTAAGTATTTTCCCACTGGCTCCCCATGTGGTTCCACTTAGCTTTCTCAGGATGGCTATTTTCCTTCTGGCTTTTGCTACTGCTTTGTTGATGTGCTTTCTCCATGTCAGCCTGCCATCAAATGTTACTCCAAGGTATGTTGGTTCTTTATCTTCTCGTAGGGGTGTTCCATTTATCTGGATGGTCCCTGCCTTTTGTTTTGGAGAGAGGATAAATAGGGTGGTGCTGCACTTGTCAGTGTTTATGCTGACACACCATCTATTTGCCCATGCAACAAATGTATCTACAGCTCTTTGTAGTAATCTAGTGGCCACTGATGCATGTTCATTTGTGCTTCATAGAACCAGGTCATCGGCATACATTGCGGCTTTAATTCCATGCGGTAGATTAGCAACGAGATCATTGATGAAGATTAGAAAGAGTGTGGGGGACAATACTCCGCCCTGGGGAACTCCGTGATGCAGTAGTACTTTCTTGCTCTTTAGTCTGTCTATCTGTACTCGGGCTCTTCTGTTGTGCAAGTATGCTTTCACCCATTTGTACATTCTTCCATTGACTTTGCAGTTTCTCAGTTTATTCATCAGACCTTCTTTCCAGACTTTGTCAAAGGCTTTCTTCAAATCTATCCATGCCGCAAGCACCAGCTTCTTCTCTTGGAATGCATCCTCAATTTCTTGAGAGAGGTAGGTTGTCTGATCTTCCGTAGAGTAGCACTGCCTAAAGCCAGCCTGCTGTGGCACAAGGATGTTTTTACTTTCAATGTACCACTGCAGTCTGTGATTGATGATGCGCTCCAGTGTCTTGCAGAGACAACTGGTGAGGCTAATTGGTCTGTAGCTAGAGGCAATGGAACTATCTTTCCCTGATTTTAGGAGGGGTATCATGATTGCTTCTCTCCAGGCTTATGGAACACTGCCTAAGGGCCAACTGTTATTGAAGATCTGCAACAGCTTTGCTTTGGCCTCTGTTCCTAGGTTCCTGATCATTTCATTGGAGATACCATCAGCTTCTGGTGACTTTCTCATTTTCAGTTTTGATATGGCTAGCTCCAGTTCGCTGATTGTGATGGATGCCTCCAGAACCTCATGTACTATTTCCTTCTGTCCTGTATGTTGCCGTTTCTCTTGAATCTCTTGTTGTTTCTCTGGACTGATTTTGATATTGTTATCTTGTGCGAATGAGTCCGCAAAATGGTCAGCTGCTTGCTTTCTTGTTAAGATGTTTCCATCTTTATGTAGTGCAATTTTTGAGTTTCTCCCTGTGCCCTCATCGTTGAGTTGTTTTATTAGCTTCCACAATTTCCTTGTGTCTCTTTCAAAGTTCAGAGACTCTGTTTTCTCCTGCCAGCTTTTCCGTCTAGCCTGCAGCTTGACCCTTTGAAATTTGGCTTTTGCATGCTGGAATTTATTGTGGTGCTCTTGGCTGGGTGTGGCCTCTGCTTGCTTTCTACACACTTCCACATCATTACGCAACTGTTCCAGTTCACTACTCCAGTAGGGTTTATATTGTTTACGGGCTCCTCTTGGTACTGTTTCTCGCGCTGCCTGTAGTATGCATTTCCCAAACTCTTCAACTACTTTATTTATGTCTTTCTCAGTGTTCAGGTTTCTAACCAGTATGCTGGTGCGATGCTTGTACACTGCCCAGTCTGCTTTCTTGTAGTTCCACCTCGAGAGGGTGCTGCTTTCACTTACAAGCTCATTTTCTACAGTTAGAAAGACTGGTCGATGGTCACTGCCACCTAGTTGTTTCCCAACAATTTGTGTAATGTTCCATTCCAGGTCTGGTGAATGAAAAGCCAGGTCAGGTGTAGTTGTAGAGTGCCATGATCTCGAGTAGAAAGTATGTGGGTCGGACGGCTTGTTAACCAAGATGAATCTATTCTCATCCTGCCAGTCTTCCAGTCTCTCTCCTCTTTGGTCCATGTGATCATAGCCCCAACTCTGCGAGTGGCAGTTGAAATCGCCGCACACAATCATTTTGTCTGTTAATGGTAGTGTATCCAGTGCCTGTGGACGGTCACTTGGACAGTAGTAATTGATCAGATGTAGGTCTGTATAGCCTGTTTTAAGTTTAAGTGTCTGATACTCAGCCCCTTCCATATAGACTTCGATTTGGGAAGCAGTGATGTTATTTTTTACAAGGGTAAGTATCCCACCTTTTCGCCTGTCCTTTCGGTCAGATCGGTAACACTGGTAGCCTCTGATTTTGAAGGCTATATTTTCGTTGAGGTGAGTTTCTTGCAAGCAACATATGCTTACTTTTTCTTTGTCCAGGATGTTTTCTAATTCTACTTTTTTGTTGCTGACTCCCTCCGCATTCCAGTGCATTATTGTAAGTCTTAGTTTAGTATGGCCAGCTGTTCTATTCTCATGTCCCCTGGCTCCACAGGACATCTGAGAAGGACCTCCAGTAGTTGGGGTTGGACCCTTTCGAGACATAGGGCCCGGCACTGCACCTGCCTGGGGGTCCAAAGCAGGGCGAGCACCATAACGTTTAGCAGCAGTCGACATATTCCATTTTGCGTAATTGCGTGGCATCCTGATTTCTGTGGTGCGCCTCCTGGCTGGTTGCCTCCGTCTTCAGCACCTTTCCTTTGCTAGAGCAGACTGTGGTCTCACTCGAGTTTAGATGTGTACACACGCACACACGTGTCTGCACATGCATGTATGTGTATATACATCTAGAGCACACTGGTTATTTTCCGGCACCAGATACTCGCCGTCGCCCCTTCTCCTGTTAGTTAAAACAGTTCCGCCACGTGAAGGCCAGGAGTTGGACTTTTGCTGCAGAGGTTATGTATTCACGAGCCATTGGGGTATTTAAGCAATGTTGGGCGCTCACCTCAACACTGCGCCCCGGCTACAAACAGCAATTTGGAACCTATCCATCTGCTGTTCCGTCTACCGTTCCTCAGAGAGGCAAGTCTCCTGCATGTCAGCAATATCAAAGTTAAGATGGTTGAGTTCGGCGTCAATCACAGTCGTTTTTCTCACATCGTCAATATTCATCAGATCAGTGGGAAATCCTGGACTCGTGGTTCTTGCAATCCAGAATGCAAACCGTAGCTTGAGGTTTCTATTTCTAATTTTAGTGCCTGATGAGGCAGATCAGCACCTAATTAGCTGGGGGCTGCCCAGCTTGAGACGTGTGGTAACTTATCAGTGACACCTGTAGGTGTCTACCACCTTCAGAGGCAACCCATGACACCCGTCTACGCTAATTGAAAAGGATGTATAACCCATAACTGCTGCCTCTGGCTTTGATTTCGAGACCAATTAAGACCAGGGATGGAGTTATACCTCTCCATAGCACAAAGCCTGGGCTGAATTGTAGAGACCATGTGTTGTCTATACAGCATGATCCCTTTCTCTGCCAGCCTAGTTAACTCCAGAGGAAAGGTAACACCAATACATTTGGAACAAGACAAGCTGCAGAAGCTGCCGGAACAGCAAAGCAATGTTTTCACTGCCCACCTGACATAACTTTGATCCTAGACCAATTGCTGACCAAGGCTTAAGGCCTGGTCCGCCCTGCCATATTTAGTCTTTAGGTTGCATTTCCTCACACTTGGATATGGTCTGTACCCTCCCAATTGTGCTCCTCTGCCCAAAGTCATTGGCACAATTTGATGTGTCTTGTTTGGTATGCACCACCAAGCATGTGGTGGTGACAGATAGCAGGTAGTACCGTATATAGAAAGAAAGAGAGAAAGGAGATATGTAAGCAATGATCATCATTTATTTTTAAAATTGATAATATATTTGTTATGAGTAGTGAAGGGAAATTAAATTTTTCACACTGACCAAATAATATACTATTGTTTATAAAAGGCCATGTTTGGTTCTAAGTTAAGATCTCACTGTGTCAGCTCTAGACAGTTAGTAGAGCTTGGCTGTTGAATACATTGTATTCTTGTTATAGTCATGAACGGATAGTACCAGTCTGTCCATATCACCATTGTTTTAATTAATTATACAATTTTCTACCTATCTACCAAACCTATCCACCCACCCAAATACATACATTAAAAAAACAGGCAGACAGAGAAACATGGACATACACATACATATAGAGAGGCATACAGATAGACAGGCATACACTCATCCATCCACTTAATTAATTAATTAGTTAGTTAGTTAGTTAGTTAGTTAGTCATGGTTCCAACTTCATGACAACGGGTCGTCCCCATTATGCTCTGTTCCTGTGTCAGTGAATATTACACGAAATGCTCCTCACTGCCTTATCTGAAAAGTGGAACAGACAGGGGTCTCGACAAGCAACAGCCTGCACAGGTACACTGTGCATAATGCTGCTGCCAAAATGTCAACACAAAAGTCCTCCACGGAAAATACAGTTCATCGTCGATGAAAGCGGCAGTCACTAGAAAACCAGCAGTCACACATTACTGCATTAAAAGTCGAGAGAATCAACTTCATTGCCCCGGGATGAATCCCATATGGCTCAGTCCCTTTTGGCAGGGTGGCCTGCTGAGAGCATCGCACAAAGCACAAACACCATAGCTCCAGTGATGATACCCAGGAGTCTCTGAGAAAAATGCACTCATGAACCAAAAAGGCAATCAAGTCAATTCCATGGCGACAGGCCGACCAACATAATTCCAAACATGCATTTCACGCTACAACAACCGAGGACAGCATCCACATGTACGTACATACATACCCCCACCCCAACTACACACACACACACATATGCATGGTCTATTTATCTATGTTTGTATGTATGGTGTATGTATGTCTGCCTATGTCTTTATGTCTGTCTGTATGCATGTCTGTCTGTCTACATGCACATAAGTCATAATGTATGTCTGTATGCCTGTCCATATGTATATATGCACGTCTTTAAGCCTGACTGTATGTCAGTGTGCCTGCCTATCTGTCTTTATTAATGTATGTATGTATACATGCATGCACACCAGAAGGTATGTGTGCATGCATACATATATTCATACCTGTATTCATGCACACATAAATGCATGCATATATTCATACATTCACATACACACACAAACACACATATACACATGCATACTTGAAGACAGATTGACAAACTTATCACAGACAGTTCACTAAAAGTTTAGTTTTCCATCTCCTCATTCATCCATGGTCATCCTTGATTAATTGTGCTTTTAACAGAAGCGCTCTGTCATAGAGCTCCCCCATTTAAGAAGGTTTCAGCATGTAGCCTATGACAAAGCTCTGGTAATATCCAAGAATGGCATCTAAGTGCTTTCAGTTGCACAACTGCCTGCAAGTCTAGGTTCCCAGTATTCCTTTAGCAATGGGTTGTCCTATGTCTGCTTAGAGACACCCCATATTCAGAATGTCAGGATAAATCTTGTATATAACTGCTCCAGAATTCATGTCATATTTCTTCTTCTTCTTCTTCTTCTTCTTCTTCTTCTTCTTCTTCTTCTTCTTCTTCTTCGTTCATCCGGAGTTTTTTTTTTTTTTTTTTTCTGACCTGACTGCGTTGTGCTTGTTTACAGCAGAGCTGTGTTCTTACACCCCTAGGCTGACATATCCGACTTCTGCTGGCATTTGTTGACCGGGTTAACCTTCCCGGGGGTTTTGTAAGACATTTGACTCTCACTATTGTGGTGTTATTCCCCCATCCCCGCTGGCCCATTTAGAACAGCCAAAGACATAACGGTCAACCCTCAAGGGAAGGCAGGAGCAGACCATGGGCATTCCCCGCCATCCAAGGAGGCTTCTATAATTGCAGAGCCAACACATAGCGCTCTGATACTGGGCTCACCCAAGGAATCGTCATGTCATGGACATGGCTGCTTAGCCGCACTTCATAGGAACAGAAAATATATAAACAATAAAAACATATACTTTACTCATTTTAAAAACAAGTAATGGACATGTCTAATAGGGGACTTGAAATATTGAAAAATAGAAACATAAATGAGAAAACTCAGGCACCAGGAAACAATTTTCAAGCGCAATGATGATTAGGCACCTGGATTTTTCTACCCCTGCTTTTTAGTAATTGTGCATGCCAATAACAATCATCATCATCATCATCATACACACTCTCATACCCATGCAGACAGACACTTTGTGTGTCTTTGTCATAGATAGGCAATGAACAAATGTCTTTCCAAACCTGGACAATGAATAAGCAATCAGAAAGTCAAACACACAATAACAGATGATAGTTCTTGGGTGAAAAAAAAAATATGCAAATATCATGCTAGAAAAGCTCAGAATTAAAAAAAAACAAAATCAAAAAAAAAAAGAAAGAAAAGAAAAAAAAAAAAAATCAGGTATCTGAAGTAAAAAAAAGAAATAAAGGACCAGTTCCATATTTCTGTCACACCAAAACACACTCCACTTTTATTTAAAAAAATAATGCAGAAGTGAAAAGAATAAGACAGGCAAGCAAAAGCTAGACAGTCATACAAGTAAGAAGATACAATCAAGAGATGGAGAACAAGAACGTGGTGTTTGTCCATCAAGAATGATGATGACCATTAATTTCATCCAGTGGGGCTGAAAGTATGGAGCTGAGAGTACTAAGATGGCTGGTAACGCCTATTTTGGCTCGAAATGTTCTTTAACAATGTGGGCAAAGAATGCTTGGCATTCCAGGAGGAGGATCTCCTGCAGTGGTTTTTCTGTCCAGCATTTTTTTCACAGCTCTTGCAGTCATATTTGCTTCACAAGTGACTACACCTTTGTGTAATTTTGCAATTGTTCTTCTTCTTCTTCTTTCGTTCGCTTGAAATATGTCTATATCTGCAATGTCGTCTCTTGCATGAATTGAACTGTTTTTTTCAGTTCACACAGTGGTCCATAGAGTTTATCTTCCACCGTCGTCTCTCTAGGCCAGAAGGTTTGCCTAGATATGTTATATTTTGGGCAGTCTTGGAGTATGTGCTCTGCTGTCTGCGACGCCAATCCACATGTGCACATGGCTGTTTCACCAATCTTGAATTTTGTATACATGTGGTTGCGTAATCTATTGTGTCCTGTTCTGAGGCGCAGAATAATGACTTGTTCTGGTCTGTCCATAATGTGGTAGTCATCTTGAGCAGGTTTTGGTGGCTTTCTGACTGATTTAATCATTTTTTTCTTTTGGTGGTATGTAACGGGCACATCAGGCTGTTCCTCTTTGGCTCCTTCCTTAGCCAATTGATCAGCTCTGTCGTTTCCGGGTACTCCACAGTGGGATGGTATCCACTGTATGGTGACTTTATGCTGACTGCTAAGTTCAGAAAGTAGTGTCCTTAGTACTGGCAATTTCCCAGAGAGGAGCGCCTCGAGTACTGATTTTGCATCTGTTAGTAGCACCACAGGTTGTGTACCATTGCTGTTATTTAGTAATTTCTCTGTTGCTATCTTGATTGCCTCAATTTCGGCATCATAGTTATGGCAGTACTTTCCTGTCGGTACTCTGGCTGTGTCCCTAGTATTATTTGGGTATTCTATGTACACTCCCGCTCCTCCATTTCGAACAGCATTTTGTGCTGACCCATCTGTGTAGACTCGGATCCAGAGGTCCTGTGGGTATTCTTCATCAAGGAAGCTGAGAGTGGCTGTTCTGCGCTGCACACTGTTCTGTTCTTCCTTGTCAAATATTCCTCTCACTTTTGTCTGGATTTGTAATGATAGTCTATGCTCATCTTTCCATGGAGTTCGCTCTGGAATAGTTGTTAGGGGGATACCAACTGTGGGCAGATCAGTGGTTTCTCTGCAGAGTCGTTTGGCCTGGTGGATAAAACTACTTCTTTTCAACCGCCCCATAGCTAGGTTTTCAAATCTGTTCTTCATAGGGTGGCCTGGCAAGCTGAGGAACTTTTCTGCTTGTATTAGCGTTTTCGTATCTCTGCGCTCACTCAGTGCCTGTGTCCTCCCCATCTTCTCCATTTCCACTATAGGGGTTGATCTCATCCCTCCTGTGGTGACTCTAAGTGCTTGATTTTGCACCTTGTCCAGCTCTTGTAGTGTGGTATTTGATGCTGAACACCACGCAGTTGACCCATATTCCAGGTGTGGTCGTATGCTCTGTTGGTAAACTTTGCTAAGTATTTTCGTACTGGCTCCCCATGTGGTTCCACTTAGCTTTCTCAGGATGGCTATTTTCCTTCTGGCTTTTGCTACTGCTTTGTTGATGTGCTTTCTCCATGTCAGCTTGCCATCAAATGTTACTCCAAGGTATGTTGGTTCTTTATCTTCTCTTAGGGGTGTTCCATTTATCTGGATGATCCCTGCCTTTTGTTTTGGAGAGAGGGTAAATAGGGTGGTGCTGCACTTGTCAGTGTTTATGCTGACACACCATCTATTTGCCCATGCAGCAAATGTATCTACAGCTCTTTGTAGCAATCTGGTGGCCACTGATGCATATTCATTTGTGCTCCATAGAACCAGGTCATCGGCGTACATTGCCGCTTTAATTCCATGCGGTAGGTGAGCAACAAGATCATTGATGAAGATTAGAAAAAGTGTGGGGGACAAGACTCCGCCCTGGGGGACACCGTGACGCAGTAGTACTTTCTTGCTCTTGAGTCCGTCTATCTGTACTCGGGCTCTTCTGTTGTGCAAGTATGCTTTTACCCATTTGTACATTCTTCCATTGACTTTGCAGTTTCTCAGTTTCTTCATCAGACCTTCTTTCCAGACTTTGTCAAAGGCTTTCTTCAGATCTATCCATGCCGCAAGCACCAGCTTCTTCTCTTGGAATGCATCCTCAATTTCTTGAGAGAGGTAGGTTGTCTGATCTTCCGTAGAGTAGCACTGCCTAAAGCCAGCCTGCTGTGGCACAAGGATGTTTTTACTTTCAATGTACCACTGCAGTCTGTGATTGATGATGCGCTCCAGTGTTTTGCAGAGACAGCTGGTGAGGCTAATTGGTCTGTAGCTAGAGGCAATGGAACCATCTTTCCCTGATTTTAGGAGGGGTATCATGATTGCTTCTCTCCAGGCTTGTGGAACACTGCCTAAGGTCCAGCTGTTATTGAAGATCTGCAACAGCTTTGTTTTGGCCTCTGTTCCTAGGTTCCTGATCATTTCATTGGAGATACCATCAGCTCCTGGTGACTTTCTCATTTTCAGTTTTGATATGGCTAGCTCCAGTTCGCTGATTGTGATGGGTGCCTCCAGAACCTCATGTACTATTTCCTTCTGTCCTGTATGTTGTTGTTTCTCTCGAATCTCTTGTTGATTCTCTGGACTAATTTTGATATTGCTATCTTGTGCGAACGAGTCCGCAAAATGGTCAGCTGCTTGCTTTCTTGTTAAGATTTTTCCATCTTTATGTAGTGCAATTTTTGAGTTTCTCCCTGTGCCCTCGTCATTAAGCTGTTTTATTAGCTTCCACAATTTCCTTGTGTCTCTTTCAAAGTTCAGAGACTCCGTTTTCTCCTGCCAGCTTTTCCGTCTAGCCTGCAGCTTGGCCCTTTGAAATTTGGCTTTTGCATGCTGGAATTTATTGTGGTGCTCTTGGCTGGGTGTGGCCTCTGCTTGCTTTCTACACACTTCAACATCATTATGCAACTGTTCCAGTTCACTACTCCAGTAGGGTTTATATTGTTTACGGGCTCCTCTTGGTACTGTTTCTCGCGCTGCCTGTAGTATGCATTTCCCAAACTCTTCAACTGCTTTATTTATGTCTTTCTCAGTGTTCAGGTTTCTAACCAGTATGCTGATGCGATGCTTGTACATTGCCCAGTCTGCTTTCTTGTAGTTCCACCTCGAGAGGGTGCTGCTTTCACTTACAAGCTCATTTTCTACGGTTAGAAAGACTGGCCGATGGTCACTGCCACCAAGTTGTTTCCCAACAGTTCGTGTAATGTTCCACCCCAGGTCTGGTGAATGAAAAGCCAGGTCAGGTGTAGTTGAAGAGTGCCATGATCTCGAGTAGAAAGTATGTGGGTCGGACGGCTTGTTAATCAACATGAATCTATTCTCATCTTGCCAGTCTTCCAGTCTCTCTCCTCTCTGGTCCATGTGATCATAGCCCCAGCTCTGCGAGTGGCTGTTGAAATCGCCACACACAATCATTTTTTCTTTTAGTGGTAGAGTGTCCAGTGCCTGTGGGCGGTCACTTGGACAGTAGTAATTGATCAGATGTAGATCTGTATTACCTGTCTTAAGTTTAAGTGTCTGATACTCAGCCCCTTCCATGTAGACTTTGATTTGGGAAGCCATGATGTTATTTCTTACAAGGGTCAGTATCCCACCTTTTCGCCTGTTCTTTCGGTCAGATCGGTAACACTGGTAGCCTCTGATTTTGAAGGCTATATTTTCATTGAGGTGAGTTTCTTGCAAGCAACATATGCTTACTTTCTCTTTGTCCAGGATGTTTTCTAATTCAACTTTTTTGTTGCTGACTCCCTCCGCATTCCAGTGCATTATTTTAAGTCTTAGTTTAGTATGGCCAGTCGTCCTATTCTCATGTCCCCTGGCTCCACAGGACATCTGAGAAGGACCTCCAGTAGTTGGGGTTGGACCCTTTCGAGACATAGGGCCCGGCACTGCACCTGCCTGGGGGTCCAAAGCAGGGCGAGCACCATAACGATTAGCAGTAGTCGACATATTCCATTTTGCGTGATTGCGTGGCATCCTGATTTCTGTGGTGCGCCTCTTGGCTGGTTGCCTCCGTCTTCAGCACCTTTCTTTGCTAGAGCAGACTGTGGTCTCACTCGAGTGTAGATGTGTACGCGCGCACACGCCTGTCTGCGCATGCATGTCCGTGCATACACATCTAGAGCATACTGGTTATTTTCCGGCGCCAGAGACTCGCCGTCGCCCCTTCTCCTGTTAGTTTAAACAGGCCCGCCACGTGAAGGCCAGGAGTTGGACTTTTGCTGCATAGGTTATGTATTCACGAGCCATTGAGGTATTTGAGCAATGTTGGGCGCTCACCCCAACACCGCGCCTCGGCTACATACAGCAACATTTGGAACCCTTTGCAATTGTGATCTCTTGGCAAGTTTATGTTCAGTAGTTTGCCATTGCTTTCTGAATGACCAGCATTCATACCATTTCGTAAAAAAAACAACACATGGCGCTCTGCTGCCAAATCTCCTGCAGCTGTGTCTCAAACTTGGGTATGCAAGATTACAAACTGCACCCGTAACCTCTTCGCCACGGAGTTGGCTTGCATACCATCATGAAAGCCACATTGTTTGGACAAACTTTCGTGGACAGCCATATTCTGCCATAATCTTTCACAATCTTTCTCTGCTGACTGTATCAAAAGCCTTGGTAAGATCAATGAAAGTGGAGAACATTTCAGAGTTCTGTTCCTGACATTTCTCTTGCAGCTGCCTTGCAGTGAAAATCATGTCAACAGTTCCTCATTCTTTTCTGAAGCCACATTGACTCTCAGGAAGAACATCTTAGTCGAGATGGGTTGTTAAGCGATAGAAAAGAATTCTGGTGAGTATCTTCCCTGAAATTGAGAGCACGGAGATGCCTTGGTGGTTATCACAAGATTTGAGGTTTCCTTTACATTTGTAAAGGTGAACTATTGACGCATAAATAGGAAAAAGGCGGCTGTTTTGTGGTTCTCTCTAGACAACAGGATTGTGAGTGCTGATGTCCCAAGCCTCTCGATAGATGGTAGAAGCGTCAACAGAGAGAACAAACTGAAGTATCTGGGAATCACATTTGACAGGAGTCTGTCCTTCAAGGACCATGTGGAGATGGTTGTGACAAGATCTCAAAAGGGTCTCAATGCACTTAAAACTATGGCTTCAATGGACACAGAGCAGAAAATGCTCTTCACACTATACCAGCACTTGATTCTCTCAGTGATTGATTATGGACTAGGACTGCTCACTGTCTCAAAGAGTCAGCTGGTGAAATTAGAGAGCATACAGAACGAAGCTATGTGGGTCATTCTGGGATGCACCAGACACACCCCAGTAGTGTGTATGCATTACATCCTTGGTCTGCCGACTGTTGCTGGTAGGCTCAAGGTGATGCAGGCGAAGGCATACCTCAGAGTAGTTGCTGACACAGATCACCCGTTGCATGAGGCGCTGGAAGCAGTTAAGGGTTAGAGACTGATAAGAGGGAAATCATGGATGGCTCAGGCGGAGGATACGATCAGGCATGTGTGCATCTTGGAGAACATTAGGCAAGGAGAGGAGTGGGTCAGAGTGCCAGCGGAACAGTCAGACTTGTGCAGTTATCACATTGAGCCGAGAGTGCAGGGAGTGGCCAGCAGGGGCCACGGAAGTGAAAATCGAGCAACTAATTCAGGATAATGCTCGCCAGGGTGATGTGATTATCTACACAGATGGTTCGGTGTTGAGAGGTAGGAGAAGTCCCTGGGGATTCTTAGCAAAAGCTAATGGTCGACGTTTGGTGCAGGACAGCCTGGCGTATGAAACCACAACATCTAGCTTAAGAATGGAGGTGGAGGCAGTCAGTACAGCTTTCCGCTAGATGGAGAACACGATACATACACACATCATGATTTTAACTGACTCAGAAAGCATGCTGAGGAGGGTGAGGACAGGCAGGCTTCGTGCAGAGTGGCTTGCTTCGTTTTGGAAGTCATGGGTGGCAAGCATCACCTGGGTATTTTCTCCAGGGCATGCCGGTGTTTTGGGGAATTAACAGGTGGACAGATTGGCTGGCTCTGCAAAACTTGGTGGAGTATTGATGCATGGCAAGGCAGACATGGTTGCAGCCTTGTGGGAGCATGTGTACACCTCGGAGGAGCACATGGATCACCATAGTCTGGCAAGAATGAGGCAGCGAAGAGTGACGAGGGGATCTGACCCACACTCGACGCTCAGAGGAAAGACGAGACGGACATATAATCAGATTGCTACTGGAACTATTGGTGTTGGAACTCTTCGCTGCCTGCTGAGGATGGGGATGGAGCACTTATGGGAATGCCCCGCATGCAGTGATGTCAGTTCCTAAATCAATCAATCAATCAATCAATCTATTGACTTGTCCTTGAAATATTGTGGCATGGTCTCGTTCACCCATATGTTTGTACACATATGTCAGAACATACAGTCAGAATGAGAGATAGAAAGAGTTGGAGATCCAATGCCACCAACCTTCACTGTGGAGATGACATATGATCGATCAACAGACCTGAGTTCACACAAACAACAAAAATAGAACAAATATCATTCATGCATAAGACACAGCTATCAATATAGAAGAACATTTGTCTTAGCAGAGGTATAGATAGTGCAATGACTGGCATGCTTTTTTATCCTGTACTATAAACAAATACACTCACACATAATACTTAGGCCTAAAGTGTTTATCTGTGCAAGACGGAACATAAATCAACATCTAATGAAAATGAAGATGACACAAACATCAGTGAACAGTCAAAGGATAAAACAAACCTGCTGTGTTGATAATAAGAGCTAGAAGCAACAGTTGATGATACATGTTGGCAACTGTGTCACTATCCCTTCCTGAAAGAAAGGATTAAACTATATATGTAACAAGCTGAGGCATTCCAACTGACTGTCCTATTAACAGCAACACATAACTAGGTATTTCATCAATAATTGTTCGCAGTTGAATCATGAGACCTGAATAACTGCACAGATCTATATATGTGTATTCATATTTATATCACTGACCTACCTACCTACTCCAACACACACATTTATGCATGCACACACATACATACATGTGCCTGCAACATGCACATAATAACAACCAAGTAAATAATTAAAATTTCTAAGACATTACTGGCAAGTTAAATTCATCAAAAAGACGGAAGAGGAACATATTGAATTGTCAATGTGTACCACCAAATATGTATGCCATCTATTCTGTCCACAATATTCTCAGCATTCTTCTCTAAAAACAATATCTTCACTGCTTCCATTTTCTTCACCATTTATTTACTCATTGTACATCAATCACATTCACACAGAGAGGCAGGCCACGCACTTTTCAGTAAGCAGATTTGTGTACTTATACTACTTCTATTTTTTCATGATGTTGTTTATTCTTGTACACAAATATTTGGGCGTGGCAATTTGTTACTTTGTCTCTGTGGCAGACCTTCCTTCAGATGTCACTGTATTGCCTCAATACGGAAAGTACTTGACCTGTTTGGTTGAATGCATCTAGAGACACACATACATGTAAGGATGAGCTGGTAAGGTTTGGGTAACTTATTGTAGTTGACCTTATGGCTATGTCCAGCAGACAAAAGTAAAATTATTTTTTTCTTCAATTCGGCTATTTTTGGAATAGTTCATTTTTAAACAACTTAGCATGTCTTCTGTCTGATATGGTAATTGTTTTTGTTTAAAATCTGTTATTTTAATGCAATAATCATATTTTACTTAACCCACCCTACGTGTCAAATTGTCTACTTATTGAAAATTGTTACAAAACAGACGTATTTCAAACCATAGCAATGTTATCTAGGCTAAGTGGTATTCACATGTGTCATACACCATTTTAAAAGTCATGATCTCCCCTTAATTGTTTGTTAGACTTTGAGCTTGTGTAATTGGGAACTCTTCTATTTACAACTGTTTCTTTTGAATCAATAATCTTCCTGAAACTTCCATATATGGGACACTACACATGACCGTAAGCAATGCGCAATCCCCATTGGCTGAAACCGATCATATGGGTTTCAAGATGGCCATTTTGTGATGTTTACGCTTCGCGACAGATTCACACGCCAAATTGAAAAATGCCTTGTTCCAAGAAATGTAACCTCCAGTCTGCTGCTCGACGTAAGAAATCATGCAGTCAACAAGTGGCAAATGATCGTAAGCACCAAAAAGTCTACCAGAATGCCGTAAACATTACAGAAAATTCTGAATGTGACCCAGCTAACCAATGCATGCCATCATCATTCCCAAGTGTTTTGATGGTGAATCTAAATGATTCAGTTTCAGTATCATCATGTTCTTCTAAAAGTTGTGGAAGTGACTCTTTTATTGCAGAAAAAACCTGAAGCCAATATAAAAGAGATACATATGAATATATAACCTCCTCTAGCAGCAAGTACGTTTCTGTTGATGACAACGTATACCAAAAACTGGAACACAGAGCAGGAGTACTAGCTGATTGTTCAGAAATAGATAAAATCATCAACACATTATGTTGTCCAGTATGTAAAAATACTAGTCTTATATTTTTAACACTGACAGCAAGAAAGCCAAAGGATTAGCTGTGCATGCAGAGGTTTACTACTCTTGTTGTGAAGAAGTAGTTTGTGGAAGATACCTATCTGCAAAAAGTAATGATGGGGATAGATCTTTTGCCATCAACAGCCAGTCTGTATATTCTGCATTAGTTTGTGGGATTGGTGCAACAACATTCAATAATTTTTTTGTGAAAATTGAACCCACAAGGTCTTCATCACAAAACATTTCACAATAAAGTGAACAGACTATATTCAACGTTAGATGATCTGGAGGACACTGTTTTCTCTCATATCGTAAAATATGTTCAACAGGCTCATGCACTGTCAGGCATAACTTTACATGAGAATGATGTGCTAGATAGTGTCAGCTTTGATGGAACTTGGCTGACTAGAGGCCACACATCCCACATTGGAGTTGGCTGTGCAGTGGATGTTCTTACAGGACTTTGCATAAATGCCCATGTTATGTCCACATATTGCCCGGTGTGTGAAACCACTGGTAAGACACTTTCCAGAGACAAATCAGATGAATTTGCAGCATGGGAGGCAGAACATCTTCCAAACTGTGAAAACCCTTTCACAGGATCTGCTGGAATGATGGAGGTGGAGGCTGCAAGGGTGCTGTAGCCATAGTCTGTGGCCCGTCATAAACTTCGCTACACGTCAATACTGTCTGATGGTGACACCAAAACATTTGCGGAGCTTACCAAGATCAAACCATATGGGGATGAAATTCAGATAGACAAAGAGGATTGTATCAACAATGTCAGTAAACACCTTGGAAAAGCACTCCGTAATGTTGCTGACTGCCAAAAGCAAGGCATGACCCTAGGAGGATGCGGTAAAGGTCAGCTTACAGAAAATGCCATCCATAAGCTGACAATTTATTACAGTAGAGCAATAAGAAACAATATAAGTGTAGAGTCCATGAGGAAAAGTGTTATGGCTTCACTGCATCACAGTTTTTTTCAACAGACAAAAGTCCACGCCATGAAATGTGCCCAAGTGGAGAGCAATCTTGGTGGGGTGTTTTTTTTCCAATCCGCCCTGGCTAAGCATCAGGTCCCAGTCCACATGACAAGATATTACACACATGGTTCAATTATGACAAGCTTGAGAAATATCTGTTGCCAATTTATGAAAGGCTGTCTGACACTAAACTACTTAGTAGATGTGTGTCAGGACAAACTCAGAATTCAAATGAATGTTTACATAGCTTGAATGGGCTCGATGTACTAAAGACAACTTTGCCTCACACAAGCGCGTTCAGTTTGCAGTTGTAACTGCAGCAAGAGAGTTCAACTTTGGAGCTGCTGCTGCCCAAGACACTGCCCAGTTTTATGGACTTTCTACAGGCCTGCATATGCAGAGACTAGGAGCATCTAGGATGCAGAAGCAAGTAAGAAATAGTTTGAAGTACAAGAAGGACAAACAAACTAAAAGGCGCAACACTATACGAGCGGCCAAACTGAAGAGACAAGGTGAGCTGCATGCCCTGGAGGGAGGTTCTGCATATGCAGCAGGACTATTCTAAATGTCGGGTACAGTTTTAAACTGTTTTCCTGTGTAAAAGAACTTGTTAAAACATTAAAATCACATTATTAGTATTAAAAAACAAAAACATAATTCATTTTTTTCCAATTTTCTCATTTCACCATTTTTTTTTAAATACTTAGGTACAATATTTAAAAAAAAAAAATCTATTGGTTAGATTTTAATGAAACTGTGCACATATATTCTTCATTGTATTACTTACATCAGGAGTAGAGCAATATTTGATATTAAGAATTAGTTTTTGTGCAGTAGTAAACAAAAACCAAAAAAAAAACAAACACAAAATGTCATGAAAAATGTTGTTAAATTTTTAAAATTATGAAAAGAGAAAAAAAAAAAAATCCTGAGAAATATTACAATTTTCTACTAAACGTATAAAGGGTCTACTTATTTACATATAAAACAAAGAATTGAGCCTGCACATAAAAAAAAAGAGAGGAATGTATGAGGTGCTTAAACTCCTTTCTTTTTTTATTCTCCCTTATTAGCTGTGACCCTAACGCAGTCGACGTTGCATTTCTTTCTCTCTCTCTAGCACCTAAGTATAAGGAAACCATGTCTCCTCTTACTTTATCATTCACTTCGTGTTCATATATATATATATATATATATATATATATATATATATATATATATATATATATATATATATATATATATATATATATATTCATTCATTCAGTAGCATGTCCTTTGCAGAACCTCGCTCCCATAACAACCTTCCGGAAAACCTCATGGTGAGTGGCAGCCATATCCTAAGGAATAGACCAGGATCCTATTTGGTTCCCATTTTTTTAACTAGCTCATGTATTGTTCCACAAATACTACTTGTGTGCAGTGGTGGCTACACCACAAGCAACAGTCTTGATGGACTGGCTAAACTACATGAGTGAAGTAGGGGTAATATCCTACTAAACTAGGAATGGAGTATACATATGATAGGGACAGTAAACAAGGCACCAGAGAAGCATAATCTGTTTGAGGATGTTAATTGAAAAATATATTGTAGTTCAGAAAAAAATATATATGTATGTCTTATAGACTACAAGAAAGCTTTTGACAGAGTAAAACATGAACAATTAATTACATGCAACTAAGATATTGGTGTAGATGGATCGGACATTGGACTTATTAGTAACCTGTACTGGGAACAAGTGATGACAATTATATACGTACATGCAGCACTCTATATACCCTCTCTCCGAAACAAAAGACAGGCATCAACCAGATAAATGGAATATCTCTCATAGAAGATAAAAACATACCTTGAAGTAACATTTGATGACAGGCTGACATGGAGAAATCACATGAACAAAGCAGTAGCAATAGCCAGAAGGAAAATAGCCATCCTGAGAAAACTAAGTGGAACCACGTGGGGAGCCAGCGGCAAAATACTCAGCAAAGTTTATCAACAGAGCATATGGCCATATCTGGAATACGGGTCAACTGCATGGTGTTCAGCATAATAAAACCAAACTACAAGTGCTGGGCACGGGGCACAATCAAGCACTTAGAGTCATCACGGAGGGATGAAATCAACCTCTATAGCAGTGGTTCTCAACCGGTGGGGAACTTGGGGTTTCGGGGGGGGGGGGGGGGGGGGGGGGTTCAAGATTGCGTTAATACAAGAACCGATTACTTGATCTTGTTTTTTCCTTCATACTTTACGGTTCTGAATGTCTCACCCTTCTAAAATTCATTTTATAAAGTAAGTAGACCCCAAATCATGTTTTATGTGGACGTCTAGACTTGTTTTATTATGTGCTTCCATTATTACATATACTGTGTAGGGGCGGGAGGGAGGAATATTAAGGTAGGAAATACGAAAGAGGGGAATGACGTTCTGAAAATATGGTGAAGGGGGGCACGGGCCAAATTTTTAGGTAGGAAATATGAAAATGGGGGGGGGGGGGGGGGGAAATGACGTTCTGAAAATATAGTGAAGCGGGGCACAGGCCAAAAAAGGTTGAGAACCACTGCTCTATAGTGTATATGGAGAAGATGGGGAGGACATAAGCACTGAGAGAGCGCAGAGATAAGAAAATGATAATACAAGCAGAAAAGTTAATCAGCTTCCCAGGCCATCATATGAAGAACAGACCTGAATACCTAGCCATGGGACGGTTAATTAGAAACAGTTTTATGCACCAGGCCAAATGACTCTGCAGAGAAACCACGGATCTGTCCACAGTTGGTATCCCTTTGAAAACTATTCCAGAATGAACTCCATAGAAAGAGGAACAGAGACTATCACTACAAATTCAGACAAAAGTAACATGAATATTTGATAAGGAAGGACAGAACCGTGTACAATGCAGAGCAGCCACTCTCAGTTTGCTTGATGAAGAAACCCACAGGACCTCTGGTTCCGAGTTTACACAGATGGGTCAGCATAAAATGCTGTTCTAATGGAGGAGTGGGAGTGTTAATAGAATACTCAAATAATATTAGGGACACAGTCAGAGTACCAACAGGAAAGTACTGCCATAACTACGGTGCAGAAATCCAGACAATCAACATAGCAACAGAAAAATTAATAAATACCAGTTATCGTAAACAACTTTTTGTGCTATTGACAGGTGCAAAATCAGTACTTGAGGTGCTCCTGTCTGGGAAATTTCCAGTACTACAGACACTACTTTCTGAACTTGGCAGCCAGTGTCAGGTTGCATATAGTGGATACCATCTTAAGTGTGTCCAAGCAGTGTGACTATTTCATGATGGTATGCAGGCAAGAGTACAGGAAAATAGCAAATAGTCTGAGCCCTTTCTTGTCACCAATGGAGTGAAGCAAGTCCTGGCACCAACACTATTCAGCCTCATGTTTTCAGCTACGCTGAACAATGACTTCGAAAACAATGACCTTGAAAACAAAGACATTGGAATGGACATTAACTACCACATGGATGGAAAACTGTTCAATCTTAGAAGGCTGAAAGCTTAAACCAAAACTACCAGTGACACCGTCAGTGAGCTGCTGTTTGCTGATGATTGTGCTCTATATGTCACGTCTGAGGCAGACATGCAACACAATGTTTCAGCTTTCTCATATGCCTGTGCCAATGTTGGGATCAACATCAACTTAGAGAAAGAAGACTGTAGTTATGTACCAGCCAGTTCCAGGGATTAACCACAGTGAGCCAAATATCAAAGTGAATGGTCATAGACTAAGTGTTGTGGACAAATTCACCTATCTTGGCAGCACTGTGTCACAAGTTGCCACAATTGATCACAAAGTGAATGCAAGAATCTTCAAGGCCAGTGAAGCCTGTGGCAGACTGTACAAAAATGTGTGGGACATAAACAGAATAACCCTGCAAACAAAGCTGAAAGTCTACAAAGCAGTTGTATTATCCACACTGTAATATGCTTGTGAAACCTTGACTGTTTACCAGCGACACACCAGAAAATTAAACCACTTCCGCAATCTTCCTTAGGAAGCTGTTGAAGATTAAATGGCAAGAAAAGATCCCAGACACTGAAGTCCTAGAAATAGTGTTTATGCCCAGTATCCATACACTACTAATGAAGAATCAGCTTCGCTGGGCTGGTCACTTAATTTGCATGCCAGATCATAGGCTCCCTAAATGATTTTTTTTATGGCAAGCTGTGCTGTGGTTAATGCTCCCAAGGTGGCCAGAAGAAATGCTTTAAAGACACTTTGAAGATCTCACTAAAAGCTTTTGGAATTCATCACGACACTTGGGAGATGGCTGCCAAAGACCGAAATTTGTGCCAAACATCACTGTGCATGAGTGTAGGAAGCAAACAAGACTTACAAGAGCTGTGATAAAAAGACTGGACAGAAAAACCACAGCAGGTGATCCTCCTCCTGAAACGCCAAGCATTCTTTGCCCACATTGTCAAAGAACATTTTGAGAGAAAATAGGCCTTATCAGCCATCTTAGAACTCACGGCTCCATACTTTCAACCCACTGGCTGAAATGAATGATCATCATCATTCTTGATGGACAAACTCCACTATTCTTCTGTGGAGTACCCAGAAACAAGAGAACTGATCGATTAGCTAAGAAACAAGCAACAGAAGAATAACCTTACTGACCCGTTACAAATCACCAAAAGAAAAGAATGATCAAATCAGTCAGAAACCCATCAAAACCTGCTTGAGACGACTACCACCGTATGAACAAACCAAAACAAGTTATTCTGTGCCTCAGAACATGACACAATAGATTACACATCCATGTACATAAAATTGAAGATTGATGAATCAGCCATGTGCTGTGATGTGATGACAATCCTGACTCTCAGCCGTAAGAAGATAGAAAGGATGGAAAGAATACAGAATGAAGCTATACGCATTATTCTTGGATGTACAAGAGATACAGCATGCAGGGCGATACACTACCTTCTTGATTTTCCAACCACTGAAGACAGAATATAAGTTTGCAGAGCACGCGCCTACCTCAGAGTTAACGCAAACACACAACATCCACTGCATAGTGAAATTATGAATATGAAGGGCAGCAGGTTAAAAAGAGGACGGTTGTGGATGGGTCAAGCCGAAGACATTCTTCAACAGGTGTGTTCCCTTGAGGACTTAGAACCTGGCGAGGAGTGGGTACAAGTGCCAACAGATTTCTGCATGTCCTTTTCAGTTTGCATCCAACTAGACAGAAAATGCAGACAAGAAAATCCGGCTGCTGTGGAGGCGGAAGTACAAGCGTTGATTTTCGAGAATTCGCTAGACGGTGATGCTGTCATTTACATAGATGGGTCAGTCGTCCAACATGTGAGAAGCTCATGGGCCTTTACGGCTCAGGCCGGAGGGAGAATTGTGAAGGAGGACTCTGGTGTTTTTGCTAAGACCACAAGTAGCCTGACTATGGAAGTCATGGCAGTAAGTAAAGCAATAACATGGCTCGAGACACAGACATTCAATAGGGTATGTTTCCTTAGCGACTCAATGAGCATGCTCAAGAGGATAGAGATGGGGTGGATCCGAAGAGAATGGTTGCTGTCTCTGGAGCAGTCTCAGCTGGCAAAGATTAGTTTCATCTTCATGACAGGGCATGCGGGAGTACAAGGAAATGAGTAGGCTGACAAGCTCGCAGGTAAGGCTACTGTGGAGGGCGGACGCGCCATGGACCAGGCTGACATTTTGAATGCTTTACGAGAAGTAAGACTTTTGTGAGAACCAAGTGATGACTGTGAATATACAACCATGGCCAGACTGTGAAAACAGCAAATTAAAAGAGGGGTGGCCAAACAAGAACACTACACAGGAAGCCAAAGAAGATTGATCAACCAACACAGAACTGGTGTCATTAGCTGCTACACGCTGCAGGATTTGCTGAGGAGGGGATCCAAGCACTTATGGACTGAATGGTTCTATATGCAATGAGGATGATCTACTAACTAACTAACTAACTAACTAACTAACTAACTAACTAACTAACTAGCCATGTGAACATGTGGTTGGCGGCACAGACAGCATGTCGTATACTCCAATACTACCCAGAATATGACATATATAGGCAAACATTTTGGCCTAGAGAGACAATATTGGAAGATAAACTCTATGGACTACTTATATTTTGGCACCTTTCCGTCTTGACAGACAAAAGTTTGGTACATTGTGCTTCAAAAAGGCTTAATAACGATGACCCATGGCGGTAGCGGGTCTGGCTGATAAGGCCAATTTGCAAATTTACCAAAAACGATGTCCTTTGGTATTCTACCATTATCCATCCTCCTAACATGTCCTATCCATCTAAATCTACAAAGACTGAGCATGGAACACACCATCACACAACCTGATCTTTAAACTACTTCAGTATTTGTGATTTTTTCTTGCCACTTAATACCAAGTATTCTTCGCAGACACTGCATATGAAAGCTGTGTAAATGTTTCTCTTGGTGTGAGTAGATTGTCCAGGTTTCACTGCCATAAAGAAGAGTACTAAGGGCATAGGTTGGTAGACAAGGACTTTTGTTTTGGCAGTAGGCTTTCTGTTCCCCCAGACTCTTTTTCTTAACTTGTTCATTGTTGTTGCTGCCTTACCAATCCAGATGTTGATTTCCTGATCTAGGGATAATTTGCTATTTACCACTGATCCTAGATATGTAAAATGGTCTACTAGCTCCAGTTTGGCGTCGTCAATAAAGATTGATGTACCCCATGTGCACCTTGTGACATAATCTGTATCTTCTTTTTGTAAATTGTTAAACGAAATTCTGAACAAGCATTGGAGAATGCGGTTAGTAGATGTTATAATTCTTCCTCAGAGTGGGTCATAATTGCAGCATCATCCGCGAAAAGCAACTCTCTGATTAGTATCCTCCTAATTTTGGTTTTGGCCTTCAATCTCTGAGCATTATAAAGGCCATCATCTGAGCGTGAGTGAAGGTATATACTGGCATCCTGATCACGAAAGGCATATTTCAGTAGAAGTGAAAAGTATATATATATATATATATATATATATATATATATATATGATTTCAAACTCTTCTGAAGTTGCACCATAAAACTTGATTATACCCTTCATGCCTGTGTGGAACGATTCCACAATGGACAGAAGAGTTGGTGGGCAGCCAATCTTCTTTAGTGCTTTAAAAAGACCCTCACGACTGACCAAATCAAATGCTTTTGTGAGGTCGATGAAGGCAATAAACAGTGGTTGATTTTGTTCCTGGCATTTTTCTTGCATTTGTCTCAATGAGAATATCATCTCAATGGTAGACCGGTTCTATCAGAAGCCGCACTGTGATTCAGGGTAGACTTGATCTCCCAGGATTTGAAGTCTGCGCAGAACAATTCTGTCAAATACACGGAAGTGAGATACCCCTATAGCTGTTACAGTCACTCCGATCGCCATTGTTCTTTTACAGCGTTATGATGCTTGAATATTTGAAATCCTGGGGGACTTGTCCTTCTCGCCAGCATAGCTCTATTAGCTGGTGGATCTGTAGAGTAAGTGTGTCTTGCCCACTCCTGATTCTCAGTATAACCCTTGGAACCAAAGAATAATCTGTATCACAGTCAGCACTGTGGTAACTTCGAGTTAATGATGTATGGTTCAGATGTTGTCTCCGTGTGATAATGAAGTCCAGCTGATGCCAATGGCCGGATTTTGGATATTTCCATGTGACCTTATGCAGCTCGTTTGTTTTTAAAATGGAGTTTGTAATACATAGGTCATTTCTTGTGCAATGCTCCAGCAGCCGTTGCCCATTTTCATTCATGCTACCGATGTTGTATTTTCCAAGGCATACTGGCCATGAACTTGAGTCCTTGCCCACACGAGCATTGAAATCACTGGGCATATAAATGTAGTCGGATTTCGGAACTGCCTTGATCACAGAGTCTAGCTCCTCATAGAACGTATCCTTCACATCATCATAGGAAGCGAGTGATGGTGCATATGGAGTGATAATGGTGGCAAAACACAAGAGGTTGCCAAGCGCAGGGATAATAGTCTTTCATTACCTCCAGCTGGGATATGAATCATTCCCAGCAGCAAATTCTTCACTGCAAAGCCCACACCATGCTGCCTTTTTTCTGCCTGCCCTCTACCTTTCCAAAAAAGGGTGCAATTGTTTTCCCTGAGTGACCATTCCTCAGCGAGGCGAGTCTCCTGCAAGCCAGAAATATCAATGTTAAGACGATTGAGTTCGGCGTCAATCACAGCCATTTTTCTCACATTATTAATATTCACCAAGTCAGTGGAAAATCCTGGACACATGGTTCTTATGTTCCAGGTTGTAAGCCGTAGCTTGAAGTTTCTATTTTTGTTTTCATTAGTACCTGGTGCATTGGTTTTACAACCTGCGATTCAGATTTTGTCCTAGCCCCAAGCACCCACTGAAGCAGGCAGGCTGTGGCGGATCAGCACCCAATTGGCCGGGGGCTGCCCAGCTTGAGGCGGACGGTAGCTGATCAGTGACACCTGTAGGTGTCTCCCACCGTCAGAGGCAACACGTGGTGCCCATGTCTACGCCAATTGACAGGGACTTATAACCCGTAACACTTACCTCTCACTTTGATTCCGAGACCGGTTAAGACCAGGGATGGAGTTATTGCCTCTCCATAGAACAAAGCCTGGGCTAAAATATAGAGACCATGTGTTGCCCATGCAGCATGATCCCTCTCTCTGCCTGCCTAGTTTACTCCAGAGGAATGGTAACACCTATACATCTGGAACAAGACAAGGTGCAGAAGCTGAATGATCAGCTAAGCAATGCTCTAGCTGTTTGCATGTCGGAGCTTCGATCCTAGACCAACTGCCAACCAAGGCTTAGGGCCTGGTCTGCCGGGCCATGATATTTTATCTTTAGGTTGCATTTCCTCGCACCAGGATAAGGCTTGTACCCTCCCAATTGCGCTCTTCTGCTATAGACTACTAGGTAAACCAGAAAGGACAAATGCATTCATACATGAGACAACATTGCAGATATAGACACATTTTAAGGAAACAAAAGACAAAGAAGATATGGAAATATCATTGCCCATAGAGATAAAAATAGGAGTGTGGCAGGAATTCATGTTGTCCCAAACTCTTCAGCTTATACATAGAAAGAAGTTTTAAACAAGTCAAACTGCCTGGATGCAACATCAATGGAAGAATCATAAACAATCTTAGGTATGCTGACAATACCGTGTTACTAGTTAGCAGTGCTAGTGAGCAAGAGGTACAAAATCTAGTAGAACAAGTAAACAGGCTTAGTGCTGGGGCTTAGATATTAACTTCCAAAGAAAATGAAAAATATGATAATTAACAGTGCAAAAGAGAGGCCATCAATGAGCACCACAATAAATGGGGAGATATTAAAACACGCAACATATTTCCTCTACCCTGGACATGATGATGGCAGACGAGAAACATAAATAAAAAGGGGAATATGAATGGTCAAACATATGTTCAACATCATTAAATCAGTCTTAACATCTAGAGATTAACAACACATTAAAAATGAGAATTGTCAAATGTTATGCATATTCAACATTACTATGTGATGCAGAACAATGACAATGAACAAGCAATTAGAAAGTCAAATAGCGGCCCCGGAGATGTGGATACACAGAAGAATATGATGTATTTCATGAAAACAAACACAATGAAATACAGATTCTAGAAAAAAACTGGTAATGAAAAGAGTTGATAAAAGCAATAAAAAGAGGCAATGAAATAGATTGGCCACATTAAAAGACATAACACTCTTATAAAAACCATATTGTATGGTAAGGCTGATGGCAAGCGAGCAATAGATAAGTGGGAAGATATTGAGAGATGGACGGACAAGTCAGACAGAATGCACAATTAAGGAGAGACACAGATAGTGTTTGAGAGCATTGTGGAGATAACACCTGATTGAGTGTGTTATTTTTTTCTTCTTGGAGATGTTCACAATCTCTGTTTTATTATAATTTAATGTTAACCCTAGTTGATGACTGTGACTAATTGTTGTTGATAATATGTGTTGTTTGCAATCGATACTGTTCTATCTGCATATCTTACATTAACCCTTTACAGGGCAGACGCTTGTCCGTTCTTTAGCCCTGAACGGGCAAGATTTTTTCAGGTTTGGTAAAATTTTGGGTTGCGTTAGTAAAAACATCACAAATAAGGTGTTAGTCAACCGATTTTAGTTAAATAAACAACACAATGAAGGGAAAAGCATGCAGAATATGTTCTCACGTGATTGTTGTTGGTAATCCATATATGAACACAAATATTTACGAAATACAGCATGTTGTTTGTGATTTTCCGTCATCTATACGGCAATTTACAAACACATTTTCAGAATCATAATCACTTTCTTTAAAGTCCGACTCAAACTGCTAATGCAAAGTAACGCTTTGCACTGATATCTAGTTCTGATTAATAGTCAACTTCATGCCCTTTAACCCTTTACAAGGCAGAACGGCCATTTAAACGCGCGAAACGTCCCAAAATGCCCAATACTATTATGCATTGTAAAAACGCGATCTCTCGGCTTTCCAATACTTCCGACGGCTACTTTCGCTTTCACCGATAGCTTGACAACGTGGCCGCCATTTGTAAGCACTTACTATGAATTTGAACAGACTTTTATGGACTTTTTTTGAAAGTTTTCGGGGTTTTTACGCTTAGTTTTTCAAAATGGATTTCGGTGATTCTTCAAGTGATAGCCGAGATTTTGCTAGGTTCAATTTAAATGACATTAAAGGGCACGAAGTTGACTATTAATCGCAGCTAGATATCAGTGAAAAGCGTTACTTTGCATTAGCAGTCATGAGTCGGACTTTAAACAAAGTGATTACGATTCTGAAAATGTGTTTGTAAATTGCCGTATAGATGACGGAAAATCACAAACAATATGCTGTATTTCATAGATATTTGTGTTCATATATGGATTACCGACAGCAAACACGTAACATATTCTGCATGCTTTTCCCTTCATTGTGTTGTTTATTTAACTAAAATCGGTTGACTAACACCTTATTTGTGATATTTTTACTAACGCAACCCAAAATTTTACCGAACCTGAAAAAATCTTGCCCGTTCAGGGCTAAAAAACGGACAAGCGTCTGCCCTGTAAAGGGTTAATGTCACTTAAATTGAACCTAGCAAAATCTCGGCTATCACGTGAAGAATAGCCAAAATCCGTTTTGAAAAACAGCGTAAAAACCCCGAAAACTATCAAAAAAAGTCCGTAAAAGTTCGTTCAAATTCAAAGTAGGCACTTACAAATGGCGGCCACGTTGTCAAGCTATCAGCGAAAGTGAAAGCAGCCGTCAGAAGTGTCGGAAAGCCAAGAGATTGCATTTTTACAATGCATAATAGTATCGGACATAAAAGGTCGATCTGTTCGTTTAAGCGACCGGTTGCAAATGGACGTTTTGCTCTGTAAAGGGTTAATGGTGCTATGTCCTCTGGTGGAGATTCCACTTCTAATCTACTAAATGTATCATAATAGATAGTATCAACGCTTGGACAGAGAATTTTGAGACACTAATGAAGTTCATGACATTTCCAAAGATAACTGGGTGATTATATATATGAGTAATCTCACATTGGAGCCATTAAAAATTATAGAAACAATTCCAAAAGAACTAAGGAAAGAGTATGACTACATTCGTGATCAAATTATGCAACATTTTCTTTTAGATGCTCAGGGATACCAACTAAAATTTTCTAAATTCAGTCCACAAGCACATCAAATCTTCCTGGACTATGTATCTCAAGTTCAGGATATCTTCTCAAAATGGATAGCTGCAGCAAAAGTAGGTAAGAGCTTTGATCTATTGAAAGATCTAATTATCAGAAACAAAATGATTACATCATTACCCACTGCTTTTGCTAAATTTTTACAAGAATGTACATCAGGTAGAAGCTAGAGGTCCTGCTTTTTTCAACGCAAACATAGATATATTTAGACTTAATGCAAGCCAAAACGAAATAGCAGCAGTTGTAAATGTTAAGCAACAAAAACCATTTGCTTATAAGAAGAAATCAAATGTAAACACAACACCATGCATATACTGCCATCTAATGCACCATCAATTTGAAATGTGTGATAGAAACCCTAATTATAAGACACATCTAAAAATTATGGTAAATAAACAACAAACAAAACGTAATCAGCACAGAAAAGCCATTAAATGCTTCTTTTGTCACAGCTTTGGGCATTATTCATCTAGCTGCGAAGGACGAAAGAAGCTTAAGAGTGCAAATGCTGCCCTTGTATATACATCAAGTTCTGAGAGTGAATGTTGTAGTGAGAAAGAAGAGGAAGAGGCGAATGCATTGCAAGCAATTGATATTTTTGATTATGATAAATGTGATACATGTCAGAAATTTCACAGTAAAGGTATTTTAAATTGCGGTCACACAGTGCCAATTTCATATGAAAATGTAAATTCAGTTGTTTGCTCAAAAGGAAAACTTGAACTCTATAACGGGTTTATTAACAACAAACCCGCCAGAATTCTCCATGATTCCGGAGCCACGCTTATTGGATTAAATAAATCATATGTAAATGATGGTGATTACACAGGAAAATGTGTGTCCTGCCGTACATATGCGGGTACCATTGAAAGATACCCATTAGCTGTTGCAAATATTCACACACCCTTCGAAACAGGGAAATTTATCTGTGCAGTTTTAGGTAGTCCTTGTGCAGACCTGATAATTGGAAATCTACCAGAGGTAAAAGACTGTTCAAATGAGCAAATTAAAGCCTGGGAAAAAGAATACCCAAAGGCTAATACTGTGACTAGAGCTACAACATCCAAACAGCAAGATGACTATCAAATAGAGTCTCTGCAGATTATCTCACCAATTGGTACTATCAATAATAAGACCACAGAAGAATTTATTCACTCGCAATGGGCAGACCCAACATTATCTGCTTATTTCCAACTAGTTGACCAAAAACCGAAGCAAGCGAAAAATGCTTCATGGTATTTTAAACTTAAAAACAGAATCCTAACCAGATTCTATGTCAAGAACAATAAAATAGTACAACAAACTGTTTAGCCAAAACAGTACCATCAGACAGTACTAAAATTTGCACATGACTCGCCACTTAGTGGGCATATGGCCTACGAAAAAACAAGAGCCAGAGTTTTGTCAGTTTTACTGGCTGAAATTTTACACTGACATAACATAATATTGTCAGTCGTGCACCATATGTCAGAAATTAGTTACAAAGGGGAAGCACCCTACAGCAGAAGTCCAAACTAGTATACTGGCCTCACAACCATTCCAACGCCTTGCCATAGACCTAGTTGGACCTCTGAACCATGTTTCAAATAAAGGGAACAGATTCATTTTTACCATGATAGATGTTTGCTCAAGATGGCCTGAATCTATTCCTTTGAAAAACATAACATCCAAAGATATGATTGATGTGTTTTTACACATATATGCTTGTTTTGATTTCCCAGAAACAATACTATGTGATAGATGGACGCAATTCATAGTGGCCTCTACTCAGGCAGTTACAAAATTGCTAGGTATTAAACAATGTTTTACAACGCCCTATCATGCTTCTTCAAATGGGATTGTAGAAAAGCTTAACGGTGACTTTAAACATATGCTCGCCAAGGTAACAGTAGAAAATCCAGCAGACTGGGACACTTTAGTCTCTGCTGTGTTGTTTGCCTACAGAGAAGTGCCGCAATCCAGCACATGCTTCTCTCCCTTCGAAATGGTGTATGGTGCAAACCCAAGAGAGCCACTTACAATGTATAAAGAGTTATTAACAAAAACTGTCGATAACCAAGTGCCAACATCTACTTACAATATTGTCACAAACACCCGTGACAAGATTATAAAAGCATGCACCATCGCAAAACAATCTTTGCAAGAAAAAGGCCACCTATATAGGCAGTATGCAAACAAAGGTTCCAAAACATTGCTACTGCAATCTGACCAAGACGTACTTTTGTTGTTGCCAGACAAAAAAGATCTTTTGCTGACGACTTGGCAAGGTCCATTTAAAGTTGTGAGAAAGATATCAAATGTTGATTATGAGATTTGTATTAATGGAAAATTGAAAATGTATCATATAAATATGCTTAAACCTTATAATTACAGGAATGAAGACATAATAACTGACGAAATAGCTGCCGCTACAGTTGTCAATCAAACTGACACAGACAACATGGTAGTTCCTATCTCGACAGTTGACAACTTATCAACAACAAATGACATAAAGATTTCTGGCAAACTGACTGACCAGCAAAAACACGAAATAATAAACTTGATACAAGAATTTAAGACTATCTTCTCTGACACACCTGGAAAGACAGATAGCATTCAACATCAGATTATTCTTACAGACACAACGCCTATCAAATGCAAACCCTATTCTATCCCTTTACAATACAGAGACAGACTATACAAAGAAATTCTGGAATTAGAAAGCCACGGATTCATGAGAAAATCTCAATCGGAGTATTCCTCTCCAAACTGCCTTGTTAAAAAAAAGGATGACAGCATTAGATTATGCATTGATTACAGGAAATTAAATAGTGTAACTAAAATCGACGCAGAGCCAAATCCAAATTGCGATGATCTCATCTTGAACATGTCTAGATCGTCAATCTTTTCCAAACTCGATCTCACCAAAGGATATTGGCAAATACCTATGGACGAAGACTCTATACATTCAACACAATTTTCAACATCATTAGGGCTTTATGAGTGGTCATTCCTTCCGTTTAGACTACGTAATGCACCAGCCACCTTTGTTAGATTCACAAGACTGTTACTTTATGGATTACCTAATGTCTAAACTTATATTGATGACATTTGTGTAAATACTACTGACTGGACAACTCATCTGTTGACACTTAGACAAGTATTTGAAAGAATTAAGGTCTTTGGAGTCACTGTAAGAATGAAGAAGGTAGAAATTGCCTTCGATGAAATTGATTTTTTAAGCCATAAGATTTTGAATGGTTAATTGACTACTGATGAGAAAATTGTTTCCAAGATGCAACACTTTTACAACAAAATAGAAATGGTGATGGCTCAAATTGGATAACAAGAAATAAAAATAATACTTAGAGATTTTAATGCAAAAGTAGAAAAGTGGAGAATGGAGGATGTAGTGGGGATTTATGGTTTAGGTTCAAGGAATGAAAGAAGAGAAAAACTAATAGAATGGGCAAATATTAATGATATGATAATTGGAAACACATGGTTTAATCACCATAAAAGACGACTATACACATGGAAAAGCCCTGATAAGAAAATATGCAACCAAATTGACAACAAACTAATTAATAACAGATTTAGAAGTGCTTTAATTAGTGCAAAGACAAAGCCTGGTGCTGACGGTAATAGTGATCATGTACCACTATGCGGACAAATAAAAGTAATATTAAAGAGAGGGAAAAACATGATTAAGAACGTAAGACTTAATAAATAGGTTCTGAAAGCAGATAAAGAAATTCAAGAACAATACAGAGTGACTGTGAAAAATAGGTACAATAGCTAAAATACAGAGTATAAATGAACAATGGGAAATGGTAAGGGACTCCATTCATCAAACTAGCACATAAATATTACTGGAGAGAAGCCAAAAAGCTAAGAAAAAGTGGATGAATGAAGAAATCTGAATGCTGATGGACAAAAGAAAACACAGTAAAAATGACAAAACAAGAAATAAAGAAATAAAAGATAATTGCGTTAAGGCAACATAAATTTGGTTAAACGAGCCATGCAAAAAAACTTAATTAAATTTCATTAAAGATACAAAAAATATGCACAGACAAATCAGTGAGCTCACGGGAAGACAAATAAGAATAAATACAGGGTGTTTGAAATCAAAAACAGGAAAGGTATTATTGGAGGAAGGTGATATAATGAAGAGGTGGAATGAGTATATAAGAGAATTATATGATGGAGAAAAGGAAGAATTAACAGAAGAAATTAACTTAGAAGGTCCACCTATTCTAAAAGAAGAAGTTGCTGATGCTGTAAAACATATGAAGAAAAGAAAAACAGCTGGGACAGATGAAATCACAATAGAAGAATTAGAAGTATTAGGAGAATTTGGAGTAGATATATTAACCAAAATGTTGAATGATATTTACAGCAGTGGATATTTACCCAGTGATATGCTGAAATCTGTATTTATAGCTATACCAAAAAGACCCGGAGCAATTGATTGTGAAGATTTTTGTACAATTAACCTCATAAACCATATCACTAAGCTTCTACTCAGAATCATAATAAGAAGAAGCAGAACGACAATAAAAATGGAAATTAGTGAAGAACAGAATGGATTTGTGGAGGGAAAGGGCACAAACAATGCAATATATACATTACAGACATTAATAGGGAAACAGAAAGGCCTTTAACTGATTCTCTCAAAAAGAGGGGTGGCCAAACAAAAATACTACGCAGGAAGCCAACGAAGATTAATAAACCAACACAGAACTAGTGTGATTAGCCGCTACACACTGCAAGATTTGCTGAGGAGAGGATCTGAGCACTTATAGACTGAATGGTTCGATGTGCAATGAGGATGATCTGTTGACTAACTAACTAACTGATTCTCTGCCCCCGACTGATAGATCGGTTCCATAGAACAATTTTGGCACCCGCGAACTGATAGGTCGGTTTGGTATAGATAGTGCATTAATTTGTTCCAGTTCTCCTGTTTTTCTGCAATTTTTAGTTCTCAATTTAATTAAAGTTTACAACGAAAGATTTTGCTTCCGCTCGTGTGCAAGAAGACGCTAGACCCCATTTATTTTTAAGGAGAAATTGAGTTTGTTGTGATTCAAAATGATTGTTGTAATTCGAAATTCGAAGTGACAATACCTTCTGGTTCTGGACCTCAAAAGAAAAGTAGAAACCTCAAGCTACGGCTTGCAACCTGGAACGTGAGAACCATGTGTCCAGGATTTTCCATGATTTGACCAATATTGACAATGTGAGAAAAATGGCTGTGATTGATGCTGAACTGAATCGTCTTAACATTGATAGTGCTGGCCTGCAGGAGACTCGCCTCGCTGAGGAAGGGTCACTCATGGAAAACAATTAAACCTTTTTTTGGACGGGTAAGGAGAGGCAGAAAAAAGTCAACACAGTGTGGGCTTTGCAGTGAAGAATTCGCTACTGAGAATGATTGAAATTCCAGTTGGAGGTAATGAAAGACTATTATCCCTGCGCTTGGCAACCTCTTGTGGTTTTGCCACCATTATTACTGCATATGCATTGACACTCGATTCCTCTGATGATGTGAAGGATTCGTTCTCTGAGGAGTTACTCCGTGATCAAGGCAGTTCCAAAATCTGACTACATTTATATGCTCGGTGATTTCAATGCTTGTGTGGGTAAGGACTCGAGTTCATGGCCATTGTGCCTTGGAAAATACAACATCGGTAGCATGAATGAAAATGGGGAAAGGCTGCTGGAGCATTGCACCAGAAATTACCTATGTATTACAAACTCCTTTTTTTAAGACAAAATAGTTGCATAAGGTCACATAGAAACATCCAAGATCTGGCCATTGGCGCCAGCTGGACTTCATCATCACATAGAGACAACATCTGAACCATACATCATTGACTCAAGTTACCACAGTGCTGACTGTGATACGGATCATTCTTTGGTTATTGCAAGGTTTAGACTGAGACCAAAGAGAATCTACACAGCTAAACACAAATCTAGCCCCAGGATTAATATTATTAACACTCACGATCCTGAAAAGTGCTTTCAGTTTCAACAGCAACTTGAAGACGCTTTCACTGATACACCAGAAAATTGTACAGTAAGTGAAAAGTGGGATCAACTTAAGGAAACTATAGATCTGCGATAGGGGTTTATAGCACTGTGGATCATAAGAGGCAGGACTGGTTTGCGGCAAACAGCCAGACTCTTCAGCCCTTGCTTGATAAGAAGAAGATAGCTCTCTTAAGAAACAAGGAAAGACCAACGTGTAACACTCTGAGCGAGCTAAAGCAAGCTAGGAAGGATGTGCAAAATGCTGCCAGACAGTGTGCAAATGATTATTGGATCAAATTATGTGAGTCCATTCAAATTGCAAGTGACAAGGGAAACATCAGAAGCATGTATGAAGGAATAAAGAAAGCCTGTGGTCCAATGATCAAAAGAAGTGCACCATTGAAAACCTTGACTGGAGAAATCATCACTGATAAGAAACAGCAGATGGACAGATGGGTAGAGCAGTATTTGGAGCTTTACTCAAGTGAGACCAAACTAGCGAATGATGCCCTCAACGCCATAGAGGCTCTACCAACTTTTGACCACCTGGACACACTTCCCACCATAACAGAAGTTAAGTGTGCTATAAATGAACTTGCATCTGGCAAGGCTGCAGGTAAGGATGGGATTCCAATAGAGGTTATCAGCAATGGGCAAGACACACTCACTCTAAAGGTCCACCAGCTAATAGAGCTATGCTGGCGAGAAGGACAAGTCCCACAGGATTTCAAAGATTCAAGAATCATAACACTGTACAAGAACAAGGGCGATCGGAGCGACTGCAACAACTATAGGGGTATCTCACTTCTGTGTATTGTTGGAAAAGTATTTGCCAGAATTGTTCTGCGCAGACTTCAAGTCCTAGGAGATCAAGTCTACCCAGAATCACAGTGTGGTTTTCGACAGAACCGGTCTACCATTGATATGATATTCTCATTGCGACAAATTCAAGAAAAATGCTGTGAACAGAATCAATCACTGTTTATTGCCTTCATCGACCTCACAAAGGCATTTGATTTGGTCAGTCGTGAGGGTCTGTTCAAGGCACTAAAGAAGATTGGCCGCCCACCAACTCTTCTGTCCATTGTGGAATCGTTCCACACAGACATGAAGGGTATAATCCAGTTTGATGGTGCAACTTCTGAAGAGTTTGAAATCAAGAGTGGAGGTAAGCAATGTTATATATTAGCTCCCACCCTCTTTGAAATATACTTTTCACTTCTACTGAAATATGCCTTTCATGATCAGGATGGTGGTATATACATTCACTCATGCTCAGATGGCAGCCTCTACAATGCTCAGAGATTGAAGGCCAAGACCAAAATTAGAAGAATTACAATGTCTACTATCTGCATTCTCCAATGCTTGCTCTGAATTTGGTTTAACAAATAGCAAAAAGAAGACACAGATTATGTCACAAGGTGTATATGGTGTACCATAAATCTTTACTGACGACGCCGAACTAGAGACGGTAGACCATTTTACATATCTAGGATCAGTGGTAAATAGCAAATTATCCCTAGATCAGGAAATCAACATCCGGATTGGTAAGGCAGCAGCAACAATAAATAAATAGGTTAAGAAATAGAGTCTGGGAGAACAGGAAGCTTACTGCCAAAACAAAAGTCCTTGTCTATCAAGACTGTGTCCTTAGTACTCTTCTTTATGGCAGTGAAACCTGGACAACTTACTCACACCAAGAGAAACGTTTAAGTAGCTTTCATATGCGGTGTCTGTGAAGAATTCTTAGTATTAAGTGGCAAGACAAAATCACAAATACTGAAGTATTGGAAAGATCAGGTTGTGTGACGGTTTATTCCATGCTCAGTCTTCGTAAACTTAGATGGATAGGTCATCTTAGGATGATGGATGATGGTGGAATACCAAAGGACATCTTTTTTGGTGAATTACAGATGGGTAAGAGATCTAAGGGTCGGCCTCTACTACGATACAAAGATGTGCATAAACGAGTCATGACTGATACAGGCATTGATAATGCACATTGGGAGCAAGTCACTGCTGGACGTGTTGCATGGAGGGCAACCATCAGAAATGGAATAAAGACAAAGGAGAAAATTATTGCAGATAAGTCATACACCGAGCGTGTGAGACGTAAGATGGTGCATGATGGTGGAAATGACTACGTGTTCACATGCACCCTCTGTGAACGAACATTTACAGCGAGAATTGGCCTTATCAGTCACATTCACTACCACCATGGGTAAAAGTTATTATGCCTTTTTGAAGCACAAACTATCGTCTGTCAAGACAGCAAGGTGCCAATTGTGTGGACCTCATATATTTTAATAAAATTACCGTTTTACAAAATTTTATATTATAGTTATTGTGATGTAAAGGACTTTGTGAAAGATTCTAAAACTAGTATCACATGCAGTAGTCAGTTAATTATTTAGAAGACGGTCATAATTTCAAAAGAAATCTAACAGTGAAAGTTCCTCATAATATGATGGCATATGCTAACTTATGTTTGCGCAAATGGGCCACACTTGTGCCACTAAATTTGCTTTGCCTATCACACAGTATTTAAGGAGTATTTACATAATTAACTGATTCAGTGCCAAACAAAAAGTGGGTTTGGCCCAAGCAGAAATTGATGGCAAAAAATGGGAAGTAGAGGTGTGTCATAATAATGTTCTAAAAATGGTTAAAATGGTAGCAAATATATTGTATTAAATATCAAATTAAAGGGCATTGCACAAGGAACACGTTGGTATTGCTATTGGGCAGAAATGTAATAATAATATTAGCAGATGTTGTAAAAATAAAAACTGAAGACAGGGTTGACAATTACGTAAAATTTCCACTTACCAAGGCGCTACTGCTTCAACGTTGTTTATAATCCAATGAAACTTACTGATTTTGATAACTACACCACTTTGCTAAACCAATATCACTAGAATGGCTCCATAACACCAGTAAAACACAATAAAAACATATTTTGAAGTGCATCATTGCCACATAAAATGAAAAATGTCAGAAAATAACGAGACAAGTTTTGACCGTTTTCTGCTGAGAAACACTATATGTACACTATTTTTTATTTAGTTATAATTATTATTCTTTTAAATTTAATTATTTAAATACTCCTTAATACTTTGTGATAGGCAAAGCAAACTTTAGGGGCACAAGTGTGGCCTATTAGCTAATTCGACATGATGACAAACTTTCACTGTTAGCGGCTAACCAGCTAAGGTAGCCAGTTAGTTTTGTTTACATTCATAAATAATTAATTTTAACCAAACAAACCACATTTAACATGTGCTATCAGTTTAGAATCGTTCACAAAGTCCTTTAAATCAGAATAACTACAATCTAACATTGTTTAAAACTATTCATCATCATCATCAAGTGCCGTGCCGGCTGGCGTAGGCGTTCATGGCTCTCCACAGATCTCGGTCTTTGGTTTTCTGGATCAACTCTGCTGCTGATATTCCTCCATGCCACCGTCTCAATCCATCCAGCGAGGATCTGATTACGACGCCAGTGATTACGATACATTTGTACCGCAGTAAAAATAAACTCATGACACAGGGCAGTAATGAAAACATTAATTCCTGGCTAAAAGTAGATTTGGTTGAACTTGAAAATTCGACACAGACATTCACCGAATCTACTAATACGATGAGTGTACATGACAACATCAACACGAGGCCTGCCAACCCACCAGCGCTCTTGGCTATTGAATACCCAATGGAGCGTATCCAAAACAACATAGAACCCAATGTTGACATTGTTGAAGAAGTACCTGCCTCAGATAACAATAGCATCTTAACTATCAATGGACATTCGTGCGACTGTAAACAGCGCATTGAGGAACTAGAACAATCACTAAAGGCGCTCATTGTCACTGTTTCAACCAACATTGAAGCAAACAACAAGATAAGCAGTGATTACAATGCTCTCAAGACAGAAGTCGCACTCCTGCGAGACGAAAATTTGCTGCTGAGAAATACAGTTCAAATCTTACAGAATGCGCCCTCTGCAAACCAAACCGAAGAAGCATGTAATTCTCAAGCAACCGCTTCATCCTTGGGAAATCTTGGGGAAGCTCAATCCCACCCAGAACAGATAATCACTATGAAAACAACTCAACGCGCAGAGGAAGATAAAAAACAACAAACACCTCAATGTGCAGACGAAGATAAACAACAACAAGCAGTCTACCCCATTGACGTCAAAATAAGCAATAGGTTAGAAGTACTTCAAGAAAAGTCACCAGAAAACTTACAGTGCTTTAACATGCTGCAAACGGGCAAGACAAGCCAACAAGATACATCGGGAGAACCACATGGAGACATAAAGACTGCTGATAATCGGAAATGGATGAAACAACGGTCGAGACGTGCTGACAACCAACATGTACAGACAGCACGACCTGACTGTACACATATTATACTAGGCAATTCCTTAATGAAAGGTTTATACAGCGACAGGATGGCCACATCAGACAAAGACATTGTTTCAATAATCCCACTGCCTGGGGCTGGTGTAGACCGGCTAACAGACAAGATTAGCAGGTTGGCTGTAAATCATAGCGTCAGAAGGGCAAGCATACATATTGGCATCACCGACACCATGAACAACCAACAAATCACAGGGTCTCAACTGCTGGCACTCTTGAACGGATTACGTCACACTTTTCCTAACTCATCCATTTTCTTCTCCTCCATCATATCACCGAGTTATGGACACCAGCGCCGTCTAGCTGACATAAATAACAACATGTTGCAGAAGTTCTGTTCTCAAAACAAGATACAATTCATCAACAATACAGCATCATTCACTTCACAGGCTGGTGCACCAAAAAAGAGTCTTTACAAGGATCAAATACATTTATCTACATTGGGCACCAGTTTTCTCGCCAAGAATTTAAAATATCCAGAACGGACATACCATACATCCAATACGGGATCGCGCCGGACACTTTTAGCTACTCCTGAAACTCAAGCCAGACGACATACTCCCGTCACATCAAGTACCAATAGGACAGAAGTGTGCAGACCACTCATAACCACTGCACCTGAAATCCAAGCCAGACGGGACACTACCACAACACCAAGTCCGTTAAATACGTCGTCTTTCACACAGGAGGGTAATAATTACGAAGATATGATTCCTATTCTCCCCAGAAAGGATCCGACTCTCAGCAACAACGACGTGCCAGCACAACCTCCTGTTAGCCACCAACCAGAGGCTCTAGTTGGTAGTCATTACATACCCATGAGACATCATCAGTACCCATTTAATTGTAATCCAGAATGGTTGCACCTCACACGGTATAGCCCAGCTACACTTCGTCAAGCACTTATAATGTCGCTATACCAACAACCAACACAACCTGGTATTTACTAGCAACTTAGGACAAAGCTACACCGGATCTCGGTACAAGAAAGAGCCTCTCCTTAAACGTTTATCTGCATATTTGGTTATAACTTGATCTAGTAACGTATTAGGTTATATGTTATTACAAACATTGACTGGTTTTGACTTTATATTAATTATGAGTACTTAGCTGTATAGCTTTTATAATAATTTCTAATTGTGTTTTCACGGTGAGTGAGGGGGTCTTCACTGCTCTTCCTTACGGATCTGTGTACGTATTTTTATATATTTACAGAGATATTACTGTTTCTCTGTACTTTAGAGTGTGTTTTGTAATAAGGGACGTAAGTTGTATTCACTTTGTGTGTGTGTGTTTTGCTTTTAAACTTGTGATTACGCATTGTTGAAATGTCTAATAAGTACGAACACTGGCTCAGGAATAATGGGCTCAGAATCGGGCATGTAAACATATGCCATCTATTAGGGAAGCTGCCCGAACTATCACTTATACTTAATCAAAATTTTCACATGTTTGGCGTTAGCGAAAGTCGATTAAATGGCAACATCTCAGATGATGACATCGCTATCAGAGGTTTTAAAACCATTAGAAGAGATCCCTATCAGAAACAAGAGACGGGTATTGCAGTTTATATTTCCAACTCGCTTAACGCCCACCGCAGGCTAGACTTTGAAACCTGTGAGATTGAGTGTGTATGGATAGAGGATAGAGGTTAAACTTCAAAATTGCATACCGCTAGTAGTTGGCTATCTTTATCGAAACCCCAGTGCAGGAAATATATGGTATGAAAAATTCACCACTATGATGGATGTAGTCTTTAGTAATGCTAGGGAAATAATATTGCTAGGTGACTTCAACATAGACGCTAACAAATCAAACAAAACATGGGAAAACATAATAGAGTCATATAATTTCCAACAGTTAGTCAAACAAGCCACTAGAATCACTAAATCATCTGCAACACTTATAGATCATATTTATACTACGTGTGCTGATAACATCACAGAATGTAGTGTACCTATCAATGCAATGAGCGATCACTATCCAGTATGTTGCACGTGGTCGAAAAGGGGCACCAAAACTCCCAAACACAAACATATAAGCATAAAATATAGAAATTACAAAAATTTCAATCGAGATGTCTTCTTACAAGATTTGGTCAGCTCATCTCTAGATTATGTTTACCAGCTTCCTGACCCAGACGATGCTCTGGACCACTGGCTAAAGACCTTTCTAAGTATATTTGATAAACATGTTTCATTTAAGGAAGTTCGTGTTAAACATCACACAAAGCCCCCGTGGATCACACAGGAGGTAGTTGAACTTATGAGAGATCGCGACAGGGCTCACAAAAATAGAGATCTAACTATGTACCGTAGTCTGAGAAACAAAGTTCAATATGTTATTCGGAAGGAAAAGAAAAACTATTTTAAGAACATAGTAATAGATAAAACCAACACTAAAGATATATGGAAAGCAATTAATACCTTGACAAACAAACACAAATCATCACAATCATTACCATCAAATCAGGTTACATGTGATCAATTCAGTAGATACTTTCAGTCCGACATAAACCAACTGAAGGCTGCGATACCAGATGCGCCTCATGACATATCTTTATTATCATCATTCTGTGAGAACAAATGCTATGGACACATTTCCTCCAACATACCGCTAATGACGACAACTGAAGTATTTACTCATCTCCGTAATCTAAAAAACAATAACTCATCAGGACTAGATGGAATTAGTAGTCGGATCCTTCGCCATGCTGCACCGGCGATCTGCGAGTCACTAACTTTTATATATAATCAATGTCTAACCAGAGGTCACTTCCCATCAGCCTTTAAAATCGCTAAAGTGTATCCTCATTTAAAAGCTGGTCCTCTAGACGATCGTCTCATGAGTAATTATAGACCAATTTCCATATTATCCTCATTATCCAAACCGCTAGAAAAGCACATCCACAAAACAACACTAGATCACTTAGTTCGCCATAAACTGATAGTTGACAGTCAGTCAGGATTTCGGCCAAAATATTCTTGCCATACGGCACTAACAAACATGATAGAAAACTGGCATCAAAATATTAACAACAATACTCTATGTGGAGCGGTGTTTATAGACTTTAGGAAAGCATTCGATATGATAGATCATACTATTCTAATTAAAAAACTAGAAACAATGAAAGTAAGTTTTAATATAGTGACATTAATAAAATCATTCTTATTAGACAGAAAGCAAGTAGTATCACACAATAAAGTTTTATCTCAAGCCATTACCATTAATATTGGAGTACCTCAGGGATCTATTCTTGGCCCTCTATTATTTGCCATTTATATAAATGATCTTCCATTAAATCTGTCGTCGTCCTGCGATCTATTTGCTGATGACTGCACAGTATATACAAACGCTGTTGATCGTAATGTGCTAGAATTATCCTTGCAACAGGAAATAAATAGTGTAGTTAACTGGAGTCATGCAAACCGCATGCAAATTAACATTACTAAAACAAAGTCTATGTTAATAGGAACCAGGCAAAGACTTCACACTCTAAACTCGCAGAGAACTCTTCAGCTGCGCATTGGCAGCACGCCTGTAGAAAGTGTCACCGAGCACAAGACACTGGGTGTTATCATAGATCAAAATCTAACTTTTAACTCACATGTTCATGCTCTAGTTAAACAAATAGCCAAAAAAGTATACCAACTTGCCAAAATTAAAAATTTCCTTGACGAAAACACAAGAAAGATATTCTATACTTCTCATATACAAACACATATTGATTACTGCTCCACAGTCTGGGATGGATGCTCCAAATCAATAACAAAACGCCTATATTCACTCCAGAAAAGGGCAGTGCGTTTAATTAATGGTGAAAAGCTTACCGACAATTCTAACCTATATAAACGTCTCCGGTTACTGCCACTCCACAAGCGCCTGCTTTTTAATAAGACCAAACTAATTCACAAAATCCTATTTCAAAATGCTCCAAGCTACCTTTGGCCATTGTTTAAATATAACGCTAGACATAGCGAACGACTAAATATACTTCATGTCCCTAAACCTAGGATAGACTTATATAAAACAAGCTTAGCATACTCTGCCGCTCAGTTGTGGAACAATCTTCCACAAGAAATCAAAGACACCACCAATCATGATACATACATTCGCAACCTGTTTGAACACTACCTTAGTACAGACTACTGTCACGAGCGCCATGAGTTAACCAGCTAATAATACCGACGTTTGCGTGGCGTATATTTTCTAGGCCACAACAGTCGTACTAACAGAGTAAACACAGCTGCACAGGTTACATCGTGTCAGCCCATAAACACATTTGGTGGTGAGTGAGAAGGAATGGATACATCGAGTTGGCAGTTCATTAACAGTTAGAATCACATATGATTGTCGGCTTAGGATATGGAATGGTTCCGTTTGTCATCTATACTGCCGGACATCAGACGGAAATGGCTGCTGGGATTGTCACCACGGAACAGAAGATTGACAGTTTATCAACAGGTAGGAAGTGCCCGACTAGGGAGAAAACAGTGCATCTGTCAATTCTTGGTTTCCGGCACATCGAGAGGATTGACGGGGTTATTTGCAACTCTTTGTTGTAACTCGACAGAAACTCGCTGGCTTGTTTGAGAATCTAAACTATTACTGACAACTTTGACAGGACTAAAGCCAGGAAAATGGATTCTTGACAAGGGATGATCTGCCACGGTGCCACCTGTGTGGGGGCATAAAGGATAACGTCACGTGGCCAACTTTGGTAGTTTGCCATATAAACCCGAGTTGGGATCAACTAGGGGGGACTTGAATAATGCTCTAGTCAGAGTGCCGGGGCACTGCAGTGCTTAGTGGAAATAATATCTACCGTGTGTTAATTAGTGACTTAATTTTGCACGTGCCTATAATGGCAGATGTAGATATGATTGATAGGACTGCAGTAGTGCCATTTAAGGTATAACCTATTATAATATATTCGTTATAATTACTTTAGGCAGTAGCCTTGTTAAACTATAGTGTGATGATTAGCACTGTTAGTGGAAACTAGCTAGAGTAGTGAAGTGATACTTGGCTCTGTTAGCTAAAATAGATTAGTGAAGTGTTGATAAGCTTTACTAATTGAGAATTGAGTAATGAGGGATAATTGGGATCTTCCCGTAGGTGTCCCTGGTGGGCGGGGTTCCGCATTCTGGTTGCTGATTTTTTCTTTGTCATAGCCTGATTCGGCTCTAGGTGGGTAGCTAATCTGCTCTGTGACTAAGTCTAGTTAGCTAAAGATCATTAAGCAAGGTGATAGGCTTACACTCAGCCGAAGGGATCAGTGACTAGTACTATCACCAGATGTGTTGTTTCTATCCTAGGTTCCCTACCAGATCCAAGGAAACTCTACAAGTTTTGGGAAAGAATTAAAAAACCCATTCTGAAGAACACCAGTTCAAGAGTCAATAAAGTTGCATACAGAAACGTAACTTACGCTAGAAGGAAATTGATTCATCAAAGAGAGTGATGCATACTGATGCACCACACAGCATCAGACAGTAGTAACGAACCGAGAACCGGCTAAGAGTACCTAGTGTTAGTACAGTAACAATTAACATTAGTAATTAGCACTTATGGACTGAATGGTTCGATGTGCAACGAGGATGATCTGTCGACTAACTAACTAACTAACTAACTGCGTACACACTACAAAAGACTGGTGCAGTTTGTTAAGGAACGTTAGGAACGGACATTGTGTAAGAGTGCAACCGGTCCATGATTAACTGTTAATACCACCGGTGTCTATTTCGGATGTTCATGAAATTGGATTACCAGAGGTCTACAGAGGCAAAGCAGTATCCGGCAAGATGGTTTCGGCAACGGGTGAGAAGTACATGTTCTGACGTACCGTGCTGTGGTCTATCTTTGCTGGGATCAGCTGACTGGGTTGCTGTCTGAGAGTCAGAGTCTACACACTTTATAGAACACGTCACACATTTTCTTCACATACACGTCTCATATACGTTACACTTTTATTTTAATAAATTACTCTTTATTAATTTCTAGAAGCAAGAGTTGTTGAGTATGTTGCGTTGGGGAAGTATGAGAAGGGGGCATAGTACGACAGTGTGAGAGTGATAGGAAAAGGTGTCCATAGGCTGATGGAGTGTGTTGGACGGAAGCTGGTGGATTCTCCAGAATATTGAGAGAAAAAAAAAATATTATAATGTGGGTGTCGGATCTCCTCACTCCAGGGACGACACTTTAAAGGAGGACACGACAACTACATGCCCCCATAACAAACAACACAAAAAAGACAATAATGGTAACTTATCTCAAACGACAACTAGCCAAAAAATATTCCCTTATGTATGGCACGTTACACCCTCCTTAGGTATTTATAATGCCCATGTTAAACACTGCCTCAGTGAGTCATTTGTTATTGATTATTTTTCATGCGTTTTAATGTTCTTTTGTTGTCAAAAGTTGCTTCATAAGTGATGTTGAATGAAAGAATGTATGAGAGGAAATAGAGAAGAAGGGCAGAATGTCAGACGGGCCTGCGTGCCCAATTCTTAACCCTTTGAAAATAAAGACTTATTATTATTATTATTATTATTATTATTATTGGTCTGCCTCTGCCTCTCTTCCCCTCGATCTTTCCAGTTGTTACGAAATTCTCCAATGCCTCTCTTCTCATCACGTGACCGAAGAAAGATATTTGTCTCTGTCTTATTGTTGTATATAATGTTCTAGTTTTATTTGCCTGTTTCAGGCAGTCGTCGTTAGTTACTCTGGCAGTCCAAGGAATTCGCAACATTCGTCTCAGGAACCACATCTCTGTTGCTTCTAATTTCTTCTTAATTTGTTCATTTACAAGACCAAGAAAAATGATGCTGGATGGATGGATTGAGACGCTGGCATGAAGGAATGTCAGCAGCAGAGTTGATCCAGAACACCAAAGACTGAGATCTATGTCTATGGAGAGCCATGAACGGCGCGCCTACGCCAACTGACATGGCACTTGATGGTGATGATGATGATGAGTTTGCCATTGCTTTCTGAGCTACCGGCTCACAAAACCCCATAAGTAACTAACGCGACGCGATCCGCTGCCGAATCTCGCACAGATGTGTTCCTCGCGTGGATATAATATTATACGGAATTACGGAGAAAGTCATTAAAATGTAAAAAAAAAAACTTTCTTTCGCCAGGGAGACGGCTACTTACACTTACAGGAAGTTCCTGTGGAGCATAATCATAATCTATTTTGAAATGAAATAATATATGAGAATTACTGAGCAATGTACGGAAAATATTGAAGTAAAATATATACATCCAACGAACTTAGAAAACGACCGTACTGCACTATTATGCACATCATTCTACTTCCTTGTTGAACTACTGTGTCTGCTTCTACACAACAATAAAGCTGGGTGATAACCATTTTGCAGTGGATAGGTTCGATACTAATATAATAGTATTATATTTAATACCAAATACACAGAAACAGTGGAATCGATTTATAAAAAGACAACAGATCGCCCAAGACGCCAGTACAACAGTCTCCGCTTACAAATGTGTTAAATCATAATTTATTACTTTAAATCATAATATTATACTTATACTATTTCATTACTATTATACTGTTGTGATTAGATGTACATTACTGAGTGTTATACGTTACAATTAACTATTTCGAAGCATTTGCAGCCTGAAATGCAATTGCTGACTGCTTAGCATTTAATGTTGGAAGACAATTTTTCACTTTTTTGTTTGTGTCATAGTTGCTACCCTTTTTACTTTTAGTTTTACCGTACATCATGTACGTGTTTGTAAATATGGCGTAAGGAAGTGATAAAATAAAATGAATTTTAATTTTACAACACGTCTGGAATGAGGATATTTAAGTGGTTCGATTCATAGGTAAAACATGCGATTACTCTAGCTATCGCCATAATATTAAACTGTGTTCACTGTTCTATTAATTAATTATATGTCATTATGTGTTTATAACTTGTTATAATATATTAATTATAACTTAAGTTATATTCTTATAATTACAAGTAATTCAAGTATAGTATAACTTATTAACTACTATAAGTATACTATAACTTATACTTAAAAGGCATTACTTACTTACTTACTTATACAATAAGGCATAAGGTAAATTTATTGTGAAGTAATGAAGGAAATGTGATATATATTGGAGGAACATCCAAGCTGCTTGGTTATGCAGATGATATAGATATTATAGGGCAAAGTGAACAAAAGACATTGGAAATATTGACTCACTTAAAGGAAAAAGCCCAACAGATGGGTCTGGTTATCAACCAAGATAAGACAGAATATATGGTAATTTCAAGAGACGGAATGGCTAAAAAGTCTGGCCACATACAAATACATAATATGACCATTAAAAGAACGGAAACATACAAATACCTGGGTACAATCTTCAACTGCTCCAACATCATAAGGGAAGAAATACAAACTAGAATCAACTCTGGAAATAAGATATACTATGCACTACAACATCTTCTAAAATCAAATGCGCTATCTCGTAACACCAAAATCACAATATACAAAACACTGATCAGACCAGTTGTGCTGTATGGCTCTGAAACCTGGAGTACAACGAAAGGAGACGAAGCCTTGTTACAAACCTTTGAGAACAAAATTTTAAGACGCATCTTTGGACCCATTAGGGATACACAAAGTGGAGAGTGGAAAAGAAGAAGTAACAAAGACATTTATGATCTGTTTAAGTCCCCGCTAATCACTGGTATCATGAAGGCTAATAGACTACAATGGATGGGGCATATAGAAAGAATGGAAGATAATAGGGAAACAAAACTCGCTTACACTCAGGAAATAAATGACCGTAGACCCCGAGGTAGACCAAGAAGACGGTGGAGAGATAATATATATACAGACCTACAAGCACTTGGAATCAATGACTGGCAAGAGAAAGTCCACCAGAGAGACGAATGGAGACGGATTGTATCTGCAGCAAAGAACCTCAATGGCTCGGAACGCTGAAGAAGAAAGATGGAGACGGATTGTATCTGCAGCAAAGAACCTCAATGGCTCGGAACGCAGAAGAAGAAGAAGAAGAAGAAGAAGAAGAAGAAGAAGAAGAAATATTAATGATACATAAATACAGTAGTTGTTGAGTTGTAAGTTCACTAGAAGACACAACACAATCAAAACAGTAGGATTTAGATGTGTAATTTTTGGGGGGAAGTAAGTCAAAGTGAAGGCTAGACAACCACTTGTCAACTTTACTTCATTCATTCATTCATTCATTCATTCAGTAGCATGTCCTTTGCAGAACCTCGCTCCCTTAACAACCTTCCGGAAAACCTCTCGATCATAAGCAAGATGTCCCGTGTCTGATACACCCATCTGGAGTTCATCCGCCATATCCTGCACCCATCTTCTCTTTGGCCTTCCTCTTCCTCTCTTCCCAGGCATATACCCCTCCATTATTGTTATCTCCAAACTTTCATTACGTTTCAAGTGACCAAAATATTTCAATTTTCTTTGTTTTATCGTCTTTAATAGCCAACCTTCTTCAATATTCAGCTCTTGAAGTATTGATGCATTTGTTCTTTTCTTTACCCAAGATATTCTTAGAACTCGTCTATAACATTTATATTCAAAGGCATTTATGCACTGTTCAGCTTGTTTAGTAAGTGTCCAAGTCTCACAGGCGTATGTTGCAATGGGAAAGATGCATGCTCTTAAAAATCAAATTTTTGTTCTGTCTGTCCCATTCCATAATTTATTCAGTTTTAGTCTTTGAAGAGCAATTGATAAACGTCGTTTAATTACTTTCATTGTGTCACCGTTGTTGGTAATCAATGACCCAAGATATTCAAAATTTTCCACTACCTCAAATTTTTCCTCATTAACATATATTTCTTTCTCCATAGTGGTTTTATCTGTATGCATTATCTTTGTTTTTGCAATGTTAAAATACAAGTTGTGATTTTCACTATTCAATTGGGTTGAGGCTATTAGGTTTTCTATACCAGTCTATGTTGTGGATAGCAATACTGTATCATCAGCATACCGAATCTCTGGTATGTCAAGACCACCGATATTTAGGCATCATATAGCTCCCTGTTTATATCATTTCTTACATTTCTCATTATATTTTCGGCGTACAGGTTAAACAAATAGGGGGACAGCACACATCCCTGACGGACTCCTTGCTTGATGTCAAACCAATCTGATGTCTCGCCATCTATTCTAATCGCTGTTTGTTGGTCTAGATAGAACATTCTTATGATTTGTATTACATGTGGTGGAAAGCCCATATTCCTCATGATTTCCCAAAGTTTCTGATGTTGTACACAGTCAAATGCCTTTGAATAATTGTCACCAACTGGCTTGAGGTAGCTCCCGGTTGGGCAACCACTCAGCCAAAATCATTTTCTTCTGCTGGTGTTTAGTTCTGGATGCAGTTTAAGATCCCCTAACTCTGTCAGAAGGAACTAATTGCTACCCCAGATCACAGAGAGAAAACATGGAACAAATGTCTGTTATGCTGATTTAAGACACTGTCCCTGATACTCAAGAAAACAGCCAAGAAGTGGCTCGTTGAAGATAGAATATATCTATATAGATTTGGCTGTACTTGGTATCACCAGAAGTGAGAAAGGAGGAGTTAAGACATGCAACGTAATCTGGTTACTTATGACTGCATAGGCAAGAGACCTCCCGGACATAGATTCCCACTTCTGGACAATATGTGCGAACCCCCACTAAATGATACAATAATGTGTGCACTTGATTACGCTACACAAACATTTATAAACATTTAGAATTATACGGACAAATTGAGTTTTAAAATACAACAACTGTGTTTATTATTTCTAATCTTGATGATCATATGATGATGATGATGATTATGGTATGGTATACGTAACTCATCTGGCTGAAAAGCTCAGAAGCACATAGGTCATGCTTCCCCCAGTGAGACGCAGTTCACTGTCAGATTGAAGGAGTCCAAAGTGGTCCCTTCACAAGGCTAAGTCACGTCCGGATATGGATTGTTGACTGCCCATTGCTCCTAAGAGATCTGGAATGAAACGAACGGAGATGGGTAGTATCTACGTCTACACATCTCAAACACATATGTCTATACATTCATATAAACATACATTCAAGTCATAATATATGATGGTATGATGATAGATGATGGCATGTTACATAAACATATATCAGTTCTAAATAAATAAATATATATGTATATATTCATAAAACCATTTAGAACATCTATAGCTCAAAGCATACATATTCATATACATTTGTGTAATGGAGTGTTTCCCATATAAGTTCACCTCACTTACACTCTCCCTTTCTGATTCATTCATACTGTCTTGTCGGAAGGGCTGGTCGCACAGTCCTGTCGAACATTAAATGCCTTCCCTGAATCCGTCTGGGATATTGAATGTCCTAAGTCATGTCTGTCCTCATGCAGACATCATGCAGACAAGGTGAACTGGTGCCATTCCTCAAACCAAGTGGTTTCACCATAATCTTGGTAGGCACTCAAAGTGTTGGTCCAAATAATCAATGTTAATTGGACGCTATCAAGAGACTGGTAGCTCTCAGGAATTTCTCCTAAGTAGTCAGTCTCCCCAATGTTTAACATCATACAGGATGAATCTAAATGTATCTCCTGTACATGCATAAGCCACACGCTCATGTAGCTTGGATAATGGATTTCTCAAAATTATCACATACAACAAATCAGACAACCAAGTGGTGAATGAAAGAAGAAAATAGTTCTCAGTGAAATCGTAAAGCTAGAACTGGAACATTAAGTACAAAGAAAATCCACCCGTGTAAAGTTTTGGGAGAATATGTAAAAACAGGAAACTACACAAGCCTTCAGACTAGCAGACAAACTAATCAGAATAATGGTTTACCTGGTTTATAGCTAGGAAATTCCATCATAATACTTCGTACAGAAGTCCAACAGAACGAAATGTTAATATTTCTCCAGTAGGTATCCTAAGAATGCTATTGTGAATTTGCGTCTGAAGTCTTGCTGGCCATGCATGTAGTTTTATTCTATTCAATTCCTGGCTAGTTTCCAGGTTGGTTAATTAATATGTCCCATTTTCATTAACTCCGCCTATTTTTCCATGTAAGATGGTTTACCCAGATGGATTAAGTGCCAAATTCTTTTCACCCCTCCTCCTTTCCTGTGGACGGTAGTTTCATTTGTCAATCAAATTGACCGATGCCCCGCCACATTCCTGAAACAATGAATTGGCCCCTGCAACAGACGTTGCGTCATAACTACATACCAATCTGTGGTTAACACAAGCCTTCCCGGTTGCTGGCAGGAATGTGTCAGCCATGTGTTCCTACTTTGCCGCCCGTATTGCAGTGAGGTGTTAAGCATCTGGTCCTAATTGCTCCTTTGTGGTGGCAATTACAGACGTTGTCCCGTCTCCCCAATGTCTGGACTTATAGATAGGTGTTAGGCCTGCATTATATTGCCGTCTTTGGATCACACGGGGTTTTCCCCTGAGTAGCACTGCCATGTATTTCAGACGGGTCTGGCTGACCCTCTTATCTCCCCTTCTACTGACAACAATGAGTTTTCAACCTTTGATAGCACCGCCGCCGCCTGGTGCCGTGGTGTCTGTGTGTTACGTTTGATCTTGCCATCAAAGCTTTCTCAGACCTAGCATTACAGAAATGATGGGGCGTGCGTGGTCAAAATGTATTTTTCTCTTGTTTTCAATCTTATTGCATTTCTATCAGGTTCTGGTGAACGTTTATGCTTTTAGAGAATGATAGAAAAATATTGTGGGCTCTTTAATTCCTTTTTAACTTGTGTCATTCGGATGCTGCCGGGCTGTCCCGCCACATAGCTTCCCAATTTAAGTAGGTTCATTAATGAAGCCTATAACAGAGCCTCGGCAGCATTCAAGAATGTATCTAAGTTCTCTCCCTTCTCGAACTGCCTCCAAGTCTGGGTTCCCAATATTCTTTGTGGCAGTGGGATGTTCTATGAGTCAAAAGAAATATCCCATGTCTATCCTTCCAGGATAAATCTTGCAAATCTTTGCTCCTGGTGTTGTGTCGGATTTCCGGGCTATTGCTCGGTAATGTCCTGTCCTCTGGAGGTTTTACTTTTTCCCAGCCGGGAAAATGCAAAATGTATAACAAGATTCTCCTGCGCCGCAGAGAGACTGTTATTGTCCACTCAGTTTCTGGCCCTTGTCCTATAAGCAGAGGAAGTGCCATCAGTGTTTTCTTAAAAGAATTGGTCGCAGTAATGTTGCTCCATTTTCTTTTCCTCCGTCGGCCAAAGATCATAAAGTCCTTTAATCTCCTCCTTTTGGCAGGAAATTTGCTAAACATCATAATTTTATGATGTGCATTCAACTCATACTTGCCTCTTTCGTGGTAGGGCGTCCGTTTACTTCCTCCTGATTTAAGAGTTTTCTTCCCTCGATAATTATTTATCCAGGTGCGTTCCTCTTCAACAGAGTTCCATTTTGAATCTGTGTTTGAAAGTATAAGGCTAGTAGAAGTTGTCCAGCTTTGAGAAATCATGTTGTTCCCCAAGAACTGTGAATTTGTATCACACCTTGTAGAAGTATACATAAACAGCTGTTCTCCCCATCCAACATTGGTTGAAGTGAAAGGTAAACAAGGTCCTGAGTGTTGAGTATACCAACCGCTCCGGTTTTGTTCCGCTGCAGAGTCCATCATTTGTGATCCCCTGTTAGCTTCAGCTGTGTTGATGATAGGTATTACCTTCATCCTGTCCAAAGAAGTATTTTCTTCTTTGTTGTTAGCAGACATGTTTATCGTCCCTGAATCAGAGTCCGTGGTATAACCTACATGAATGCTTTGTGTATCTTGAGTTTCCTTTTCGAAAGACTCCAAGATACGGACATCGTAAGAATTCTCCTCCGTGTCTTGTTTGTCCTCCATGGCTGGGCTCTCTTGTGCCAAGTCCAATTGAGGTATTCTCTCCCTGGTCTGGTTTTCTTGTGCCAAATCCAATAGAAATGAATGTTGTGGGGTGTCATTTTCAATGTCATCTCCCACCTGAGATAAGTAATTCATACTGATAATTGTTTCATCTTGTGTGGCCACATAGAAAGAAACACTGGAATCCTGTTTTACATCCATTCCAGTCTCAGCTGAATTCATTTCCACTCCTAGTTTATCTGAACTGAAGGGAATAAGAGAATCGGGTAAGGTCTCGCCTTCGATCTCTTTAATAGTTTTCCTCAGGTCCTCCTCCTTCTGGATTTTTCTCCTTTGGGAAGTCTTAGGAAGCTCCTGAGATTGCTGGGTTGCCAAGCCAGCTAATCCGCTGTCATTGCGGAGTAAACATTTATCACGTTTGTGACTGGTTACCGTACGCTTGGTACATTTATTCATATTCCGTTTATTTTTCGGAATTGAGGGAAGCATCTGCCTTTCTGTGCGCGAGTTTTTGTTTTTCTGAGCCATGGGGATTTGCGAAGGAATGCGTGCCTCTTCTTTGTGACGGTCAGCTTCCCCGCTTTCTATCAGAGTTTCGGCTTGAGTGATTGGCTTTTCGTCAGTCGAGCTGGTAGATTCCTCCACGTTCAGTATTTCAATTTGCTTCTTCTTAATCTCATCTTTTTCAGCTTTGTGACGCATATCTGCTTCTAATTCGGCAAGTCTTTTCATCATCTGCTCATCTTCTTTGTCCCACCAATCCATTTCATCTCTGATAAATAGTTCTAGCTTCTCTCCTATTAAGCTGAGCCTTATGCCCCATCCTCTAGCGGACTCTAAGAAATCTGTGCGTGCATCCATGATCTCTTCTCAGCTTAAACTCAGGCAAGTAATTATATTATTACCCTACAGAGAGCTAGTTAGATTTATACTAGAGCAGGATAGTGACAAGAGGAACAGACACTGCTATGAGAATGATAGTAGTGAATTAGAGTGAGAAAGTTGATGCAAAGCAGTCCGTCATACACTGAATTAACTAAGCATTATCAAATTATTCATGATTAAATCAAATGATAAAGCATGTAATCAAAAATCATCAAGAAAATCATCAATAAACTAATTAATATCACTAATTAATGTGATTATTAATTCTACAGTTGTGGATGATGTAAACTAACTCATATATTATCCGTTATTAACTTTTTAACAAGTTATTTAAATTCTACAGACTTCCCTAGAAACAAATTCCTAAGTTAATACTTAGCAAATGTAATGGGTGAAGAATGAAAGAATGGTTTATGAAAATCAATAGTCTAGAATTTATTCTCTGATTCTATCATGGATAAGAAGTCCTAATGTGTCAAAATCTTGCCCACAATCAAGCAAGCTATTACATTAGAAATAAATTATAACTAACTAATGCTGCTAAGAATGTAAGTGAGAATGACCTAGGTTCTATCCATGGGCAAGACCAGAATAATACCAGACTAACAGATTTGAAATAGGTTCGTTCCTTGCGAGCGAACCAAAGTGTTCTAGGGTTTACTCCCGGATTCTATAGCGGGCGAGCAGACCAATAAGTCGGAAGCGAACCAAAATTTTCTAGGGTGTACTCCCGGATTCTATAGCGGACGAGCAGACCAATATCTTGGACGCGAACCAAAGTTTTCTAGGGTGTACTCCCGGATTCTATAGCGGACGAGCAGACCAATATGTCACCAACTGGCTTGAGGTAGCTCCCGGTTGGGCAACCACTCAGCCAAAATCATTTTCTTCTGCTGGTGTTTAGTTCTGGATGCAGTTTAAGATCCCCTAACTCTGTCAGAAGGAACTAATTGCTACCCCAGATCACAGAGAGAAAACATGGAACAAATGTCTGTTATGCTGATTTAAGACACTGTCCCTGATACTCAAGAAAACAGCCAAGAAGTGGCTCGTTGAAGATAGAATATATCTATATAGATTTGGCTGTACTTGGTATCACCAGAAGTGAGAAAGGAGGAGTTAAGACATGCAACGTAATCTGGTTACTTATGACTGCATAGGCAAGAGACCTCCCGGACATAGATTCCCACTTCTGGACAATATGTGCGAACCCCCACTAAATGATACAATAATGTGTGCACTTGATTACGCTACACAAACATTTATAAACATTTAGAATTATACGGACAAATTGAGTTTTAAAATACAACAACTGTGTTTATTATTTCTAATCTTGATGATCATATGATGATGATGATGATTATGGTATGGTATACGTAACTCATCTGGCTGAAAAGCTCAGAAGCACATAGGTCATGCTTCCCCCAGTGAGACGCAGTTCACTGTCAGATTGAAGGAGTCCAAAGTGGTCCCTTCACAAGGCTAAGTCACGTCCGGATATGGATTGTTGACTGCCCATTGCTCCTAAGAGATCTGGAATGAAACGAACGGAGATGGGTAGTATCTACGTCTACACATCTCAAACACATATGTCTATACATTCATATAAACATACATTCAAGTCATAATATATGATGGTATGATGATAGATGATGGCATGTTACATAAACATATATCAGTTCTAAATAAATAAATATATATGTATATATTCATAAAACCATTTAGAACATCTATAGCTCAAAGCATACATATTCATATACATTTGTGTAATGGAGTGTTTCCCATATAAGTTCACCTCACTTACACTCTCCCTTTCTGATTCATTCATACTGTCTTGTCGGAAGGGCTGGTCGCACAGTCCTGTCGAACATTAAATGCCTTCCCTGAATCCGTCTGGGATATTGAATGTCCTAAGTCATGTCTGTCCTCATGCAGACATCATGCAGACAAGGTGAACTGGTGCCATTCCTCAAACCAAGTGGTTTCACCATAATCTTGGTAGGCACTCAAAGTGTTGGTCCAAATAATCAATGTTAATTGGACGCTATCAAGAGACTGGTAGCTCTCAGGAATTTCTCCTAAGTAGTCAGTCTCCCCAATGTTTAACATCATACAGGATGAATCTAAATGTATCTCCTGTACATGCATAAGCCACACGCTCATGTAGCTTGGATAATGGATTTCTCAAAATTATCACATACAACAAATCAGACAACCAAGTGGTGAATGAAAGAAGAAAATAGTTCTCAGTGAAATCGTAAAGCTAGAACTGGAACATTAAGTACAAAGAAAATCCACCCGTGTAAAGTTTTGGGAGAATATGTAAAAACAGGAAACTACACAAGCCTTCAGACTAGCAGACAAACTAATCAGAATAATGGTTTACCTGGTTTATAGCTAGGAAATTCCATCATAATACTTCGTACAGAAGTCCAACAGAACGAAATGTTAATATTTCTCCAGTAGGTATCCTAAGAATGCTATTGTGAATTTGCGTCTGAAGTCTTGCTGGCCATGCATGTAGTTTTATTCTATTCAATTCCTGGCTAGTTTCCAGGTTGGTTAATTAATATGTCCCATTTTCATTAACTCCGCCTATTTTTCCATGTAAGATGGTTTACCCAGATGGATTAAGTGCCAAATTCTTTTCACCCCTCCTCCTTTCCTGTGGACGGTAGTTTCATTTGTCAATCAAATTGACCGATGCCCCGCCACATTCCTGAAACAATGAATTGGCCCCTGCAACAGACGTTGCGTCATAACTACATACCAATCTGTGGTTAACACAAGCCTTCCCGGTTGCTGGCAGGAATGTGTCAGCCATGTGTTCCTACTTTGCCGCCCGTATTGCAGTGAGGTGTTAAGCATCTGGTCCTAATTGCTCCTTTGTGGTGGCAATTACAGACGTTGTCCCGTCTCCCCAATGTCTAGACTTATAGATAGGTGTTAGGCCTGCATTATATTGCCGTCTTTGGATCACACGGGGTTTTCCCCTGAGTAGCACTGCCATGTATTTCAGACGGGTCTGGCTGACCCTCTTATCTCCCCTTCTACTGACAACAATGAGTTTTCAACCTTTGATAGCACCGCCGCCGCCTGGTGCCGTGGTGTCTGTGTGTTACGTTTGATCTTGCCATCAAAGCTTTCTCAGACCTAGCATTACAGAAATGATGGGGCGTGCGTGGTCAAAATGTATTTTTCTCTTGTTTTCAATCTTATTGCATTTCTATCAGGTTCTGGTGAACGTTTATGCTTTTAGAGAATGATAGAAAAATATTGTGGGCTCTTTAATTCCTTTTTAACTTGTGTCATTCGGATGCTGCCGGGCTGTCCCGCCACAATAATAAACAAAACATGAGAATAGGTTTACATTAAATTCTCTGCACTTCTCTATTATTAAACTCATATTGAGAATGTGATCTCTTGTTCCTCTTCCTTGCCTAAATTCAGCTTGAACCATGTTAATTTCTTCTTCCATTTTCTTACGAAGTCTTCCCATTATGATTTTTAGTAGAATTTTTACTTGCATGACTGATCAAGGCAACAGTATTATAGTTAGTGCATAATTTCAGGTTGCCCTTTTTTGGTATTGGAATGAACATAGTTCTCTTCCAATCTTTTGGCCATATACCATATTTCCATATCATTTTACATAATGCGTGATAGATGTGTATGCTTTCTTCTCCTCCCACTTTAATTAGCTCAGCTGGTATCTCATCACATCCAGGTGATTTACCATTTTTTCAGGTTCTTTATTGCCCATGCAGTTTCGTCTAATGAGGGTTCAGGTTCTGTCTCTTCTGTCGTTGGCTCATGTATCTCATTCATATCTTCACTGTCACTCATATAATACATTCCACTGCAATACTCCTGCCATCTTTCTAGAATTTGTCTAGATTCTGTTAAGGTATTTCTCTTGGTGTGAGTAAGTTAACCAGGTTTCACTGCCATAAAGGGGTTCCAAATGTTGCTGTATGTAGTGGTGTTGGGGTGAGCGCCCAACATTGCTTAAATACCTCAATTGATAAACGTCGTTTAATTACTTTCATTGTGTCACCGTTGTTGGTAATCAATGACCCAAGATATTCAAAATTTACCACTACCTCAAATTTTTCCTCATTAACATATATTTCTTTCTCCATAGTGGTTTTATCTGTATGCATTATCTTTGTTTTTGCAATGTTAAAATACAAGTTGTGATTTTCACTATTCAATTGGGTTGAGGCTATTAGGTTTTCTATACCAGTCTATGTTGTGGATAGCAATACTGTATCATCAGCATACCGAATCTCTGGTATGTCAAGACCACCGATATTTAGGCATCATATAGCTCCCTGTTTATATCATTTCTTACATTTCTCATTATATTTTCGGCGTACAGGTTAAACAAATAGGGGGACAGCACACATCCCTGACGGACTCCTTGCTTGATGTCAAACCAATCTGATGTCTCGCCATCTATTCTAATCGCTGTTTGTTGGTCTAGATAGAACATTCTTATGATTTGTATTACATGTGGTGGAAAGCCCATATTCCTCATGATTTCCCAAAGTTTCTGATGTTGTACACAGTCAAATGCCTTTGAATAATAAACAAAACATGAGAATAGGTTTACATTAAATTCTCTGCACTTCTCTATTATTAAACTCATATTGAGAATGTGATCTCTTGTTCCTCTTCCTTGCCTAAATTCAGCTTGAACCATGTTAATTTCTTCTTCCATTTTCTTACGAAGTCTTCCCATTATGATTTTTAGTAGAATTTTTACTTGCATGACTGATCAAGGCAACAGTATTATAGTTAGTGCATAATTTCAGGTTGCCCTTTTTTGGTATTGGAATGAACATAGTTCTCTTCCAATCTTTTGGCCATATACCATATTTCCATATCATTTTACATAATGCGTGATAGATGTGTATGCTTTCTTCTCCTCCCACTTTAATTAGCTCAGCTGGTATCTCATCACATCCAGGTGATTTACCATTTTTTCAGGTTCTTTATTGCCCATGCAGTTTCGTCTAATGAGGGTTCAGGTTCTGTCTCTTCTGTCGTTGGCTCATGTATCTCATTCATATCTTCACTGTCACTCATATAATACATTCCACTGCAATACTCCTGCCATCTTTCTAGAATTTGTCTAGATTCTGTTAAGGTATTTCTCTTGGTGTGAGTAAGTTAACCAGGTTTCACTGCCATAAAGGGGTTCCAAATGTTGCTGTATGTAGTGGTGTTGGGGTGAGCTCCCAACATTGCTTAAATACCTCAATGGCTCGTGAATACATAACCTATGCAGCAAAAGTCCAACTCCTGGCCTTCACGCGGCGGACCTGTTTAAACTAACAGGAGAAGGGGCGACGGCGGATCTCTGGCGCCGGAAAATAACCAGTATGCTCTAGATGTGTATGCACGTACATGCATGCGCAGACAGGTGTGTGCGCGTGTACACATCTACACTCGAGTGAGACCACAGTCTGCTCTAGCAAAGAAAGGTGCTGAAGTCGGAGGCAACCAGCCAAGAGGCGCACCACAGAAATCAGGATGCCACGCAATCACGCAAAATGGAATATGTCGACTACTGCTAATCGTTATGGTGCTCGCCCTGCTTTGGACCCCCAGGCAGGTGCAGTGCCGGGCCCTGTGTCTCAAAAGTGTCCAACCCCAACTACTGGAGGTCCTTCTCAGATGTCCTGTGGAGCCAGGGGACATGAGAATAGGATGACTGGCCTTACCAAACGAAGACTTAAAATAATGCACTGGAATGCGGAGGGAGTCAGCAACAAAAAAATAGAATTAGAAAAAATCTTGGACCAAGAAAAAGTAAGCATATGTTGCTTGCAAGAAACTCACCTCAATGAAAATATAGCCTTCAAAATCAGAGGCTACCAGTGTTACCGATCTGACCGAAAGGACAGGCGAAAAGGTGGGATACTGACCCTTGTAAGAAATAACATCATGGCCTCCCAAATCAAAGTCTACATGGAAGGGGCTGAGTATCAGACACTTAAACTTAAGACAGGTAATACAGATCTACATCTGATCAATTACTACTGTCCAAGTGACCGCCCACAGGCACTGGACACACTACCACTAAAAGAAAAAATGATTGTGTGTGGCGATTTCAACAGCCACTCGCAGAGCTGGGGCTATGATCACATGGACCAGAGAGGAGAGAGACTGGAAGACTGGCAGGATGAGAATAGATTCATGTTGATTAACAAGCCGTCCGACCCACATACTTTCTACTCAAGATCATGCCACTCTACAACTACACCTGACCTGGCTTTTCATTCACCAGACCTGGAGTGGAACATTACACGAATTGTTGGGAAACAACTTGGTGGCAGTGACCATCGGCCAGTCTTTCTAACCGTAGAAAATGAGCTTGTAAGTGAAAGCAGCACCCTCTTGAGGTGGAACTACAAGAAAGCAGACTGGGCAATGTACAAGCATCGCACCAGCATATTGGTTAGAAACCTGAACACTGAGAAAGACATAAATAAAGTAGTTGAAGAGTTTGGGAAATGCATACTACAGGCAGCGCGAGAAACAGTACCAAGAGGAGCCCGTAAACAATATAAACCCTACTTGAGTAGTGATCTGGAACAGTTGTATAATGATGTTGAAGTGTGTAGAAAGCAAGCAGAGGCCACACCCAGCCAAGAGCACCACAATAAATTCCAGCATGCAAAAGCCAAATTTCAAAGGGCCAAGCTGCAGGCTAGACGGAAAAGCTGGCAGGAGAAAACGGAGTCTCTGAACTTTTAAAGAGACACAAGGAAATTGTGGAAGCTAATAAAACAGCTTAATGATGAGGGCACAGGGAGAAACTCAAAAATTGCGCTACATAAAGATGGAAAAATCTTAACAAGAAAGCAAGCAGCTGACCACTTTGCGGACTCGTTCGCACAAGATAGGAATATCAAAATTAGTCCAGAGAAACAACAAGAGATTCGAGAGAAACGACAACATACAGGACAGAAGGAAATAGTACATGAGGTTCTGGAGGCACCCATCACAATCAGCGAACTGGAGCTAGCCATATCAAAACTGAAAATGAGAAAGTCACCAGGAGCTGATGGTATCTCCAATGAAATGATCAGGAACCTAGGAACAGAGGCCAAAACAAAGCTGTTGCAGATCTTCAATAACAGCTGGACCTTAGGCAGTGTTCCACAAGCCTGGAGAGAAGCAATCATGATACCCCTCCTAAAATCAGGGAAAGATGGTTCCATTGCCTCTAGCTACAGACCAATTAGCCTCACCAGCTGTCTCTGCAAAACACTGGAGCGCATCATCAATCACAGACTGCAGTGGTACATTGAAAGTAAAAACATCCTTGTGCCACAGCAGGCTGGCTTTAGGCAGTGCTACTCTACGGAAGATCAGACAACCTACCTCTCTCAAGAAATTGAGGATGCATTCCAAGAGAAGAAGCTGGTGCTTGCGGCATGGATAGATCTGAAGAAAGCCTTTGACAAAGTCTGGAAAGAAGGTCTGATGAAGAAACTGAGAAACTGCAAAGTCAATGGAAGAATGTACAAATGGGTAAAAGCATACTTGCACAACAGAAGAGCCCGAGTACAGATAGACGGACTCAAGAGCAAGAAAGTACTACTGCGTCACGGTGTCCCCCAGGGCGGAGTCTTGTCCCCCACACTTTTTCTAATCTTCATCAATGATCTTGTTGCTCACCTACCGCATGGAATTAAAGCGGCAATGTACGCCGATGACCTGGTTCTATGGAGCACAAATGAATATGCATCAGTGGCCACCAGATTGCTACAAAGAGCTGTAGATACATTTGCTGCATGGGCAAATAGATGGTGTGTCAGCATAAACACTGACAAGTGCAGCACCACCCTATTTACCCTCTCTCCAAAACAAAAGGCAGGGATCATCCAGATAAATGGAACACCCCTAAGAGAAGATAAAGAACCAACATACCTTGGAGTAACATTTGATGGCAAGCTGACATGGAGAAAGCACATCAACAAAGCAGTAGCAAAAGCCAGAAGGAAAATAGCCAAACTGAGAAAGCTAAGTGGAACCACATGGGGAGCCAGTACGAAAATACTTAGCAAAGTTTACCAACAGAGCATACGACCACACCTGGAATATGGGTCAACTGCGTGGTGTTCAGCATCAAAAACCACACTACAAGAGCTGGACAAGGTGCAAAATCAAGCACTTAGAGTCACCACAGGAGGGATGAGATCAACCCCTATAGTGGAAATGGAGAAGATGGGGAGGACACAGGCACTGAGTGAGCGCAGAGATACGAAAACGCTAATACAAGCAGAAAAGTTCCTCAGCTTGCCAGGCCACCCTATGAAGAACAGATTTGAAAACCTAGCTATGGGGCGGTTGAAAAGAAGTAGTTTTATCCACCAGGCCAAACGACTCTGCAGAGAAACCACTGATCTGCCCACAGTTGGTATCCCCCTAACAACTATTCCAGAGCGAACTCCATGGAAAGATGAGCATAGACTATCGTTACAAATCCAGACAAAAGTGAGAGGAATATTTGACAAGGAAGAACAGAACAGTGTGCAGCGCAGAACAGCCACTCTCAGCTTCCTTGATGAAGAATACCCACAGGATCTCTGGATCCGAGTCTACACAGATGGGTCAGCACAAAATGCTGTTCGAAATGGAGGAGCGGGAGTGTACATAGAATACCCAAATAATACTAGGGACACAGCCAGAGTACCGACAGGAAAGTACTGCCATAACTATGATGCCGAAATTGAGGCAATCAAGATAGCAACAGAGAAATTACTAAATAACAGCAATGGTACACAACCTGTGGTGCTACTAACAGATGCAAAATCAGTACTCGAGGCGCTCCTCTCTGGGAAATTGCCAGTACTAAGGACACTACTTTCTGAACTTAGCAGTCAGCATAAAGTCACCATACAGTGGATACCATCCCACTGTGGAGTACCCGGAAACGACAGAGCTGATCAATTGGCTAAGGAAGGAGCCAAAGAAGAACAGCCTGATGTGCCCGTTACATACCACCAAAAGAAAAGAATGATCAAATCAGTCAGAAAGCCACCAAAACCTGCTCAAGATGACTACCACGTTATGGACAGACCAGAACAAGTCATTATTCTGCGCCTCAGAACAGGACACAAATAGATTACGCAACCACATGTATACAAAATTCAAGATTGGTGAAACAGCCATGTGCACATGTGGATTGGCGTCGCAGACAGCAGAGCACATACTCCAAGACTGCCCAAAATATAACATATCTAGGCAAACCTTCTGGCCTAGAGAGACGACAGTGGAAGATAAACTCTATGGACCACTGTGTGAACTGAAAAAAACAGTTCAATTCATGCAAGAGACGACATTGCAGATATAGACATATTTCAAGCGAACGAAAGAAGAAGAAGAACTGCCATAAAGAAGAGTACTAAGGACACAGGTTTGGTAGACGAGGACTTTTGTTTTGGCAGTAAGCTTCCTGTTCTCCCAGACTCTTTTTGCTAACATGTTCATTGTTGTTGCTGCCTTACCAATCCTAGGGTTTATTTCCTGATCTGGGGATAATTTGCTATTTACCTCTGATCCTAGATATGTAAAATGGTCTACTATCTCCAGCTCGGCGTCGTCAATAAAGATTGATGGTACCCCATGTGCACATTGTTACATAATCTGTGTCTTCTTTTTGTTAATAGTTAAACCGAATTCAGAACAAGCATTGGAAAATGCAGATAATAGGTTGTAATTCTTCCTCAGAGTGGTTCGTAATTGCAGCATCTGCAAAAAGTAACTCTCTGATTAGTACCCTCCTAATTTTGGTCTTGGCCTTCAATTTCTGAGAATTATAGAGGCTGCCATCTGAGTGTGAGTGAATGTGTATACCGGCATCCTGATCATGAAGGGCATATTTCAGTAGAAGTGAAAAGTATATTCCAAAGAGGGTGGAGGATAGTACACAACCTTGCTTAACTCCACTCTTGATTTCAAACTCTTCTGAAGTTGCACCATCAAACTTGATTATACCCTTCATTTCTGAGTGGAACGATTCCACAATGGACAGAAGAGTTCGCAGGCAGCCAATCTTCTTTAGTGTCTTGAACAGACCCTCACGACTGACCAAATCAAATGCCTTTGTGAGGTCAATGAAGGCAATAAACAGTGGTTGATTTTGTTCCTGGCGATTTTCTTGCATTTGTCGCAATGAGTATATCATATCAATAGTAGACTGGTTCTGTCGGAAGCCACACTGTGATTCAGGGTAGACTTGATCTCCCAGGACTTGAAGTCTGCACAGAACAATGTTGGCAAATACTTTCCCAACAATACACAGAAATGAGATACCCCTATAGTTGTTACAGTTGCTTTGATCGCCTAGGTTCTTGAACAGTGTTATGATGCTTGAATCTTTGAAATCCTGTGGGATTTGTCCTTCTCACCAGCATAGCTCTATTAGCTAGTGGATCTGTAGAGTGTGTGTCCCCCTTAGGTGTTCTTTATCCCTTCATACATACTTCTGATGTTTCCCTTATCACTTGCGTTTTGAAAGGACTCAAATAACTTGATCCAATAGTCATTTGCACACTGCTTGGCAGCTTTTTGCATATCCTTCCTAGCTTGCTTCAGCTCACTGAGAATGTCACATGTTGTACTTTCCTTGTTTCTTAATAGATCTATCTTCTTTTTATCAATCAAGGGCTGCAGTGTCTGGCTGTTTACCGCAAACTAGTCCTGCCTCTTATGATCCACAGTGTCGTAACCTCTACTGCAGTTTTATAAAGAGTTTCCTTAAGTTTACCCCACTTTTCATTTACTATACAATTTTCTGATGTATCAGTGAAAGCATCTTCAAGTTGCTGTTGAAACTCAAAGCACTTTTCAGGATCATGAGTGTTAATAATATTAACCCTGGGGCTAGACTTGTGTTTAGCTGTGTAGATTCTGTTTGGTCTCAGTATATCCCTTGCAACAACCAAAGAATGATCTGTATCAGTCAGCACTATGGTAACTTTGAGTTAATGATGTATGGTTCAGATGTTGTCTCCGTGTGATGATGAAGTCCAGCTGATGCCAATGGCCAGATCTTAGATGTTTCCATGTGACCTTATGCAGCTCTTTTGTTTTAAAAAAGGAGTTTGTAATACATAGATCATTTCTTGTGCAATGCTCCAGCAGCCTTTGCCCATTTTCATTCATGTGACTGATGGTGTATTTTCCAAGGCACACTGGCCATGAACTTGCCCACATGAGCATTGAAATCGCTGAGCATATACATGTAGTCGGAGTTTGGAACTGCCTTGATCACAGAGTCTAATAACTCTTCATAGAACAAACCCTTCACATCATCAGAGGAAGCAGAGGTGTTTCCAAGGCACTAGGGCTGGCTTCTATACTGGCCAAAACCTACTGACGTGTCCTCGCCGAGCTCCTGGGCAACAGGTCCCTTTGGGGTCCTGGCTAAAGTCAGTAGGATCGTTGATTCCTCCGAAGTTGAGAGTGTTTGCCTGCACGGCAAGGAACCACCAGTCTGCACACCAATAAGCCAGACATGGGACAATGGATACTCACGCAAACCTCAGGCCCTGTATGACATCACACTGATGTTGGAGACAGCAGGATGTCTTCATCCGGCATACAGGACTTCATGCTGGAGTTCACAGCCAGCGAACACAAGCAAGCAAGCAAGCATCAGAGGAAGCGAGTGTCTGTGCATATGCAGTAATAATGGTGGCAAAACCACAAGATGATGCCAAATGCAGGGATAATAGTCTTTCATTACCTCCAGCTAGGATTTCAGTCATTCCTAGTAGCAAATTCTTCACTGCAAAGCCGACACCATGTTTTCTTTTTTTCTGCCTGCCCTCTACCCTTAAAAAAAGAGATGTAATTGTTTACCCTGAGTGACCCTTCCTCAGTGAGGCGAGTCTCCTGCAAGCCAGCAATATTAATGTTAAGACAACTGAGTTTGGCATCAATCACAGCTATCTTTTTCACATCGTCAATATTTATCATGTCAGTGGAAAATCCTGGACACATGGTTCTCATGTTCCAGGTTGCAAGCCGTAGCTTGAGGGTTCTATTTTTTTTTCTTCGTATTAGTACCTATTGCTTTGGTTTTACAGCTTGCGGGTCAGATTTTGTCCTAGCTCCAAGCATCCATTGAAGCAGGCAGACTGTGATGGCTCAGAACTAAATTGGCCTAGAACCAAATTGGCCTGGGGCTGCCCAGCTTGAGGTGGGCGGTAGCTGATCAGTGACACCTGTAGTTGTCTCCCGCTGTCATGCAACCTGTGGCTCCCCATGTCTACGCCAATTGACAAGGACTTATAACCCATAAATGTTACCTTTCGCTTTGATTCCGAGACCAGTTAAGACCTGGGATGGAGTTATTGCTTCTCCATAGCATAAAGCCTGGGCTAAAATATAGAGACCATGTGTTGCCCATGCAGCATGATCCCTCTCTCGGCCTGCCTAGTTCACTCCAGAGGAAAGGTAACACCTATACATCTGGAACAAGACAAGCTGCAGAAGCTTCCAGATCAGCAAAGCAATGCTCTAATTGTCTACCTGTTGGAACTTCGATCCTAGACCAGCTGACAACCAAGGCTTAGGGCCTGGTCTGCCCGGCTATGACATTTTGTCTTTAGGTTGCATTTCCTCACACCAGTACTGGATAAGGCTTCTTGTACCCTCCCAATTGCGCTATTCCACCCAATGCCGTTGGCACAATGTGGGGTGTCAGGTTTAGTAAGTGCCGCCCAACATTTGGAGCTAACAGAAAGCAGGTAGTACTGTCTACTGTCATACGGTAGCTCAGTTATATCTAAGACCTGACTCACCTGGACATAATGGTGTTAGGAAATTAGCATGCAGACAGATTGGATGGATTTGCACCTCTTCGGTATTGGTGCATGATAAGGCAGATGTTGCAAGGGCTCTTTGGCATTGTGTGTATATTGTGAATACAATTTGGCAGATCTGCGGTAAAGCTGTGAAAATTTGAACAATATAAAATGACACAAAGTAGTGCAGCTTTACATAACAGAATTATGACACATACAGGACGTTGTGGCGATTAGCCTTCATCAGCAAACAAATACATACGCAAAACACAACATATAGTCACGGACATCTCCTGTGACTACATTAAAACGTGATGACAGGACGAGAAGAATAAAAAGATGAAAAAATGAAAGCACTATGATGGATGTAGTTTTTAGTAATGTGAGAGAAATCATATTTTTAGGAGACTTCAACATAGACACTAACAATTCAAACAAAACATGGGAAAACATAATAAAGCCATATAACTTCCAACAGTTAGTCAAACAAGCCACTAGAATAACAAAATCATCTGCTACACTTATAGATCACATTTATACAACACTAGCTTCGCCCAGCCCCTGGCGGGGATCTGTCTGTCTGTCTGTCTGTCTTCTCTTCTCTTTCACACCCACAACATTGAATGAAATGTTGGGAAAACCTGATGTTGACCGCACACGCGGCCAACTATTGTTGCACCTTTAAAAAAAATATATAAACGTTAATTGTATACCAAAAACAATGTCTTTTTAAAATAAAAATACAGCATATACATTTTATGCAAGTGTGACTTTTGTACTGACCTTCTCCCGGCCAAGCGAACGGAAAAACTAATCCTTCGTGAAGGATATCCAAGATATGCTGGGTTGACTGCGGCATAATTCAAAGGATATGAAAAAGTTTCTCTACCCAAATAGTACAGAAATAAAATTTTCACGTATCTAAAATAAATCCATTATTTTTAATGGAAACTTTTTTTTATCAACTTGTTTATAATGGACATGACTGTAGATAACTTCTTTAAACATAAAAAGATGAGTTAGAAAATTTTCACATATTTAAAATAGATGCATTATTTTTATGAAAACTTTGAAAATGCCTTAAAGATTTTATCATTATATTATAACGCATATGCCTGTAGATAACTGTAGATAAACATTTTATAAAACTTTGAGAAAAATACAACAATTATTTAAATTACATAATATAGCAATGCTACTAAAAGTTATGTCCCTTGATATAACTTTTCTTAAGTTAGATCCCCTTGCAATATGTTAATTATAATTTAAGTAAAAAATTAAATTTTATTACGTAAATAAATGTTTGTAAACTAACAAACTATGCCAGTTGGCTGCATGGGAATGAGAAGAACATCTGTAAAAAATGTCATCTCAATTGAATGGACCGTTCAGGAACGCATCAAGGACACACACCACACACACACAAGCATACATTCTTTTTTATATATATATAGATGTGCTGACAGCATCACAGAATGTACTGTACCTATTAATGCAATGAGCGATCACTACCCAGTATGCTGCATGTAGTCGAAAAAAGGTACCAAAGCTCTGAAACACAAACACATAAGTAAAAAATATAGAAATTATAAAATTTTAATCAAGATATTGTTCTACAAGACTTGCTCAGTTCATCTCTGGACTATGTTTACCAGCTTCCTGACGCAGATTATGCTCTGGACCACTGGCTGAAGACCTTTCTAAGTGTATTTGATAAGCATGTTCCATTTAAGGAAGTTTGAGTTAAACATTACACTAATGCCCCATGGATCACCCTGGAGGTAGTTGAAATTATGTTCAATACAAAGTTCAACATGTTATTCAAAAGGAAAAGAAAAACTATTTTAAAAAACTTAATAAAAGATAAAACCAACACCAAAGATATGTAAAAAGCAATTAATACCTTGTCAAACAAACACAATTCATCACAACCATTACCATCAAATCAGGTTCATGTCATAAATTTAGTAGTTTCTTTCAATCTGACATAAACTGATTGCAGATTCTCCTCATGACATATCTTTATTGTCATCATTTTGTGAGAATAAATGCAATGCTGTAGAAACATTCCCTCCAACATATCGCTAATGACGACCATTGAAGTATTTACTCATCTCAGTATTTTAAAAACCAATAACTCATCAGGACTAGATGGAATCAGTAATTAGATCCTTTGCTACGCTGCACCGGTGATCTGTGAGTCACCAACTTTTATATATAACCAATGTCTCATCAAAGGTCACTTCCCAGGAGCCTTTAAAATCGCTAACATGTTATCAATTATCAGTTGGGGTATCTTCATTCTGTCCGGACAGGTCCATCGGTGCTCAGATCCTCCCTCCAGCGTATGCACCAGCATCCGGTGGCTAATAGTGCCAGTTCTGTGTTGGTTTACGAGGCACCTCATTTTCCCGATGTGCCTCTCGTGTCTGGCCGTGCCGATTCTTACTCCCAAGTCTTTCATCCTGGACAGCGATGTGGATTCACTGACGTCAAAGTCCTCTGTTCACGCCATATGGATGTTAATAACATTGACACAATCCATGGGCTGGCCATCTACAGGTGGTGCAGAGCCAGCCAGTTTATAAGCTCATTCATTTCCCTCAACTCCCGCATGTCCTGGGATGAAGATTAAGGTGACTTTGCGGACAACAGACTTCTGCAGCGACTCAGTCCACTGTCTACGTACAGATCCAACTTTGACCTTCTGAATCATGCTCATTGAATCAAATGTATCCTCATTTAAAAACTGGTTCATTAGATGATCGTCCCATGAGTAACTATAGGCCAATTTCCATATTATCCTTACTGTCCATACCACCATAAAAGCACATTCATAAAACAACATTAATGATGAACATTAAGGTGACTTTACGGACAACAGACTTCCGCAGTGACTCAGTCCACTGTCTACGTACAGATCCAACTTCAACCTTCTGAATCATGCTCATTGAATCAAATGCATCCTCATTTAAAAACTGGTTCATTAGATGATCGTCCCATGAGTAACTATAGGCCAATTTCCATATTATCCTCACTGTCCATACCACTATAATAGCATATTCATAAAACAACATTAAAACACTTAGTTCAGCACAAACTAATAGTTGACAGTCAGTCAGGGTTTCGGCCAAAATATTCTTGTCATATGGCCCTAACAAACATGATAGAAAACTGGCATCAAAATATTAACAACAGTACTCTATGTGGAGCAGTGTTTATAGACTTTAGAAAAGCATACAATATGATAGATCATACTATTCTAATTTAAATAAAAATAAGAAACATTGAAAGTAAGCTCTAATATAGTGACATTAATAAAAATCAATTTTATTAGACAGAAAACAAGTAGAATATTATTATCTCAAGCCATCACCATTAATATTGGAGTACCTTAGTGGTCTATTCTTGGCCCTCTGTTCGTTGCCATTTTTTTAGCGCTGAGTGTTATGCGGCACTTACCAAACCCGACACCCCACATTGTGCCAACGGCTTCGGGCGGAAGAGCACAATTAGGAGGGTACAATTGGGAGGGTACAAGCATTACCCTGGTGCGAGGAAATGCAATCTAAAGACAAAATGTCATGGCAGGGCAGACCAGGCCCTAAGCTTTGGTTGGCAACTGGTCTAGGATCGAAGCTCCAACAGGAACAGTTAGAGCATTGCTTAGCTGATCCAGCAGCTTCTGCAGCTTGTCTTGTTCCAGACATGCAGGTGTCACCTTTTCTCTGGAGTGAACTAGGCAGGCCAAGAGACGGATCATGCTGCATGGGCAATACATGGTCACTATATTTAGCCCAGGCTTTGTTTTATGGAGAGATAACCCCATTTTACAAACTATTGTCTGTCAAGATAGGAAGGTGCCAGTCATGTATAGTATGTTACACCTTCCTTAGATATTTTTAATGTCCATATTAAACATTGCCTTAGTGAGACGTGTATTATTGATTATTTTTCATGCGTTTTAATGCTTATTGTTCTTTTGTTGTCTAAGATTAGCTTCATAAGTGATGTTAAATAAAATATTGTATGTGAGGAAATAGGGAAGAAGGGCAGAATGTCAGACGGACCTGTGTGCCCAGTTCTTAACCCTTTGAAAATAATGTTTGTGTGTTCGTTCGTTTGTTTAATTTTATCCTCCTCTGCTGTATGCGAGTTGCGTGTGTGGTTTTTTTTGGTTTTTTTTTAATGGACTCAAGTCTGATAGTGAAAATTATATCATTACCCAGGTTATATCCAATTCAAGCTTTTGCTGTTGTTTTATCTAAACAAAATGTCACCCCACTCTGGCCTCTGACATTTCTACCAGAATATATGAAAAGACTTCCATTTTCATTTTTGAAATGTCCCTTGCCTCGCCAGTGATGTTCCAGAATCCCTAAAATTTTGATATCTAACCTCTCAATCTTATCACATACTAACTTGAGCTTTCCTTCATACAGACTTCTTACATTCCACTTCATAGTCTGTGTCTGCTTCTTTGTCTGACATATATTGGATTTCCTTGGTAACACCATCAGGATTATCTCTATCATCAAAATTGCTAGTACTGGTCCCTGTGTCACACTCTTCCCCAGTGTTGTCTGATCTGGAGAGGGTATGCCACAAAATCATGATCATACATGAGAAATATCTACAATGAGTTGGTTTTGATTTTATTAATTGTGCCCAGTGTTTTGACAAATCCAAGTTAAAGTAAATCATCTTTCTAATTATAATTACTAAACATTAGTGCCTCTCACTCCTGTACACAAGTATGTTCACACACATATGTACAACAATTTACAGAACACAGTGTAAGCAAATATATATTTTTATAGATTTCAGATATTCAGAAATATCAACACAAAGCAAGACCAATCAGGACAGTAGATCACTGATGAGGCAAAATGCAGAAGGTTTTTCGGGCGTTGCTTGTGACCACACTAATGGCAGGTAAAGCACTGGTTGTGTGAACATAAATATTATTGATCCCTTGTGTTGGTTGTTTGCAGAATGGTATGGGTGCCGGTCATTCAGAAAACAGTGGCAAACTACTGAGTGCAAACTTGCCAAGAGATCACAAACAACAGAAAAATGCTAGGGTTGATTGTGATGTCCTGTAAAGAATACGCGACTAACATTAACAAGAGAGATGAGCACTTCACTCCCTCCATAACAATACATGATGAGTGTAACATGCCTGGGTTCATTAACATTACCGGCCCTGAGAAATAATAGAGGTAAAATGAGGATGGGTGGTAGGTCCCCAGAAAGGGCAAATAAGAAGATAGATGGGGAAGGTTGGAGGCAGTGAGTTTAAGGGGGGAGTCGAGGCGTCAGCCCACTAGTGTGGTTGTGAGGCAGACAGCTCGGGCTGGGAAGTAGTGTGGTGTGGAGTCAGGAGACTGGATAAGGGAGTTGAGGCCTAAACCCAGAGTGGGTTGGATCGAGTGAGTTTGGGCCGGGGAGAGTGGTGGGTGAACTTTCGTGGTAGAGGAGATTAAGAAGGCCTGGAGAAGGCAGTGTTACTTGTGTGTTAGGTTGTGATGAGGATATATTTGGGAAGTACTGTTACTGGATTTATATATGTTGCCTGTTTCGGTGTTCATTCATCATTAAAGGAATATTCTGTGCGCAAACGCAATCTGGTTCAGTGACTAATATATGTGTACTACAGTAATGACTTGTGTTGTGGGACATAGGAATAACCCAGCTTCCACTCTGCAGTGATATAGAAGGAGCACCAGGATCTAGACAACGACCAATCTCATTCTGTTGCAAAAGAGATTGTGACAGAGAGGTTAATAGGAGCTCGTCGCTTAGAGAGGTTATTGAGTTCAGAGACATTAGTCAGGTGTGCAATTACAACTAGAATTGTATCACAAGGAATCATCACCATATCCAGCAGACGGCCCGTTTCAAAAGTGCCGGAGAATTAACACACAGTTCACGGGAGGCCAGGTAAACATAACATTGCACACCCGGAGAGGGAGTGTGTATGGTGGAGGGTTATCCATAGTGCAGAGACAGGGTTTACACCTATGAGAGAACTGTCTAGCAGCAGGACAGTGTCGCTGAGGCCAGCGTGTGTGTTGGGGACAGTCACACTGTGTTTTCACAGGTCGAGAGGCGATTCAGCACAGGTAAACAGACAGGGCGGGGCGCCAGTGGGCAAGTACAGGTGAAATACATGTTTGAAAACTCACCTGGGGAGGGAAGATATATGAGGAAGTGTGGAACACACAGAAGTGACAATTGCTGGTCCACCAAAGAGGAATGAAAGACGGGGGCAGGACAGCAAGTATTTGTGTATAAAGAAAAGAGCCAGCAATTGCCGGAAAGGGGGAACATTACTTCAGACCACAGCCAGATTCGGTGCATGTGAATTTTTACAAAGAAATGGTGCATAAGCAGTGACTGGCTGATGTGAGGTTGGCGAAGATTGTGGGTCTCCACGGGGCTAGAGGTCAGCTGTGTTGGGGCAAATAAGATTGTAGTACACTGATGTACTGAAACTGAGGTGACCTTGGGAGTCAAGGCTGTGTACAGGGGAATTTTACTGAGGAAATTTCCACAAGCATTACAAGATGACTCAGGTGACTGTGAAATTAGGTCGCAAATGATAAACAATACCAGCTGTTTTGCACCGAAACCATGATTTATGTTTGTCATTGTTACCATCGTTCTGGTATCGTCATCATCGCGTCACCGGGCAAACATTCTACAGTAGACAATCAGTGGCAGTCGCTTCAAGAGTGGTCAAATTTATATGCCAAAAAGTTACTATATATACACATTCACAATTCTGGACATTCATCACCATTTTTAACTTTTTCGGTAAACGTGAATCATTACCATTAATTCGAGAAGATAGCAACCAAACAGGTTCAGACATTTAAGTCAGATCTAACCACTAAGCAGATCCAGGCAATTTTCAAAAACTACTCATACAACTAAAAAGACTTATTTGCTGTCATTGTTGCACTTTTGTCGGCCTACTGCTTTTGTTCGGTGTATCCACCATTCGTTTTGTTTCTTTTTAAGTATCATGTGCATAATCTGTTGATTTGTATGTTATTGCTTGTGTCTAGTTGATAGGCATTTTTGCGATTTCTATCTGAATCAGGGTAGGCTTGGCAAAACGTTTTTCTTCCTTGTGCTTAAGATATTCTTTAAGGAATACGCTAATAAGTTATCGTGGTCATGCATTTGCAATGGGTGTCCTGAACAATATCCAGAGCTGTGGTGTCTTATGTCAAATCTGTGTTTATTAGTTAGTGGAGATTACTTGTTCTTATTTCGTTATATTTACATATAATATTGGGATGATATGGATATATGGTATTATTGTAATTCTGACGTTTAAAAAAATCTCCTATCTAGATGGTTTGTGTTGTTTTTTATGCGCACTAATTTTTGTCTTACATGGGCTTGTCGGTCAGTTTTTTAAAAAAAATGTATTTTTATGCAATCATCCGTCTGTGTGTCACTAACCTATGCATGTAGTGTCTCATATACATCACTTATTGTTTATCATTCATTTGTGGATATATATGTATGTCTAACAGTTTCCAGAAACTTTCTACAACTATTTGTTATATATTCAAGGGAGTATAGGTAATACCCCCCCCCCCCCCCCCTCACTACTAAATTTCTTATAGAGTGACTGTGTGAAGACAGAGGGATATTATCAGCACTACGAATTTACGTAAATTCTGAGTTGTGGTGAACTTAGAAAAGGGACACAAAGACTAGAAGTGTCTTTATATTATAGTTGACTGACGGACAGCTAAGTGTTCACAATTACAAGATGCCTACTTTAATGGAATATATTGAAGCAGGGGAATGTTAACGCCTGACTGGCAGAGTTTGCAGAAGCAAAAGTGAAAGAATATAATCAATGGGAAAGAGAACAAACACAGGCTGAAAGAGAACAAAGACAAGCTGAGAGAGAACAAAGACAGGTTGAACTGGAAAATAAGCGTCTGCAGGAAGAGAAAGAGACACAAATGAAACTAGAAATGGAAAAACAAAAGTATCAGTTTGAGATTGAGAAGGCGGTTGCACTCAGGAAATTAGAACTAGCATGAAATGGTCAACGTGAGGAAGGCAGAAGACCTTCGCAGTCGTCGCAATGATTGAAATTGCCATATTTTACGGACCAAGACAATCTTCAAGCTTATCTTGACAGATTTGAGGCTTCAGTTAAGGCTTTAGGTATTCCAGAAGGAGAGTATGCTATGAGATTAAGTGAGTATCTGACGGAAAAGGCCCTAGATACCATGTTCAATTTACCTGTGGAAGAAAGAAACAATTATACTATTTTGCGTCAACGCTTGCTTACAAAGTTCAACCTAACTGAGCATGGATACAGAACAAAGTTCAGACAATTAGTGCCAGTGACAAATCAGGATTTTACATATTTTGTCAATACAGTGAAGAACATGTTTAATAAATGGATGGAGCTTGCAGAAGTTGGAAAAGATTTCAGTTGCTTAGTCAATTTGATGCTAAGGGATAAAATGGTATCGTCATGTAATGCAGCTTTAGTGGCTTTCTTTCAAGAATGCAAACCAAAGGACATAGACACAATGTCCCAGTTGGGGCAAAACTACATGACTGCACATCCGAACAGCTCTATTGGCAGACAAATGGGTGAGGGTCTGTATGGCTTATACTAAACAGGATCAAAAACCAGGTATTAAACCAAGGTCAAAGAGTGTGGACTCAGCACAGAGGTATGAGCAACAGGGACTTCAAAACAATGGTTTCCGCAGCAACCATTTTGGCAAAGCAGGACGTTACGCATACAAAAGGGGGATTTTAAGAGATGTCCGAATGGTTATGCCGGATGTTGGAATTGTGGGAGCTGGAAGCACAACATGACGGAGAGCGATGTACAACCATCCAGTGGGCCAACGAATAACAGAAAAAAGGAGATCATTTGTTTCAAATGTGGGGAAAAGGGCCATTTCAGCTACCAATGTACGGGTGGGGAAACTGAGCACTCTAATGCAGCCCAAGTGATTGAGACACTTAACAATGAGAGTTGTGAGGGATGTAAGCCTTTGTTCGACACAATCAGTAAACCTATCTTGATATGTGGGCACCCATTCTCAGCAATGTCATCGGTACACTTAGGAGGGAGTCTAAAGCTGCACCATGGATTCGTCAATGATAGTCCAGCGTTAACCCTCAGGGATTCCGGATGTACGACCATAGGAGTAAGAAAGAGTTTGGTAAACCCCTCGGATTACATAGGAAAAACGGTCAAGTGTATAACGTTTAATGGAACAGTAGAATTTTACCCATTGGCCGAGATCACAGTGACAACACCATTCATCACAGGAATAGTGACAGCATGTGTCCTAGACTCCCCAGTGGCAGATCTGATCATTGGTAATATATTAACAGTGAAAGAATGTACAGAAGAAGAAATCGAGAACTGATATCAACAATATGAGGTGAGAAGCAACGCGGTAGTTACTAGAAGACAAACAAGATTAGATGACACGCGAAGTAGACACAGAGACTGAGGACAAGGATATAACAACTGAGCAGGTGAGAATGGATCTCAAACAGCTTTAGTGACTCCCAGAGACAAGATACTACTCTGGACAAATGTTTCCAATGGTGTAGTAAAGTAGAACATAGGCAATCAAAGAAGGGTTGATGGTGCTTCGAAATGAAGAACAATATTCTCACTCGCCGTTTTTCAGATGACAAAACCACACGTAGGCAAGTAGTGGTACCCTTAGCATATAGAGAGAGAATTATGAGAACAGCGCATGACATTCTATTGGCAGGGCACATGGGAATAGCGCATCCCAGTTTTATTGTCCAGGGGTTAGCAAAGATATAAAAATATATTGTAGTTCCTGTACAACATGTCAGAAAATGTATCCAAAAGGAAAGACGGCAATAGCACCAGTACAAGCTACAGACCTGAAAGTCAGACCATTTCAAAAAGTGGCTATCAACATCATTGGCCCATTAGCAGTGATGTCCAACAGGGGTCATAGGTATATCTTGATCATGGTTGATTTTTGCACCAGGTGGCCAGAGGCAGTTCCGTTAAAACAGATTACGACAGAAGCCGTAACTGAAGCATTGCTAACGTTATTTTCAAGGTTAGGTTTCCCTAACGAAATGTTATCAGACAATGATCGACAATTTACCTCTCAGATGATGAAAGAAGTGAACAGACTGTTGAACATTACACAAGTTTTCACATCAGTTTATCACCCAATGAGCAACGGAATCTGTGAAAAATTGAACGGGTCCCTTAAGCAGATGTTAGCTACAGTCACTGCAGAGCAACCAAGTGATTGGGATAAGTACTTACCAGCTATCCTGTTCGCATATAGAGAAGTACCACAAGAAAGCACTGGATTCTCACCATTTGAGTTGTTGTATGGGGCAAACCCAAGAGGCCCCATGACCATATTGAAAGAGTTAATAACAGGGAAGAGTAACGATAGTAATACGATTTCGTTGTATGACTTAGTCATGAATATTAGAGACCGAATTATTGCCGCATGCCAGAATGCACATGATGCCCTGGAAATGTCGGGGACTAGGTATAGACAGTATGCTAATAGAAAGTCAAAGCTGATCTCTTTCCAAGATAATGAGGAGGTGTTACTTCTGCTGCCAGAAATATCTAAAAAGTTGTTAGTGACCTGGCAAGGCCCATTCAGAATTGTCAGTAAAGTGTCAGATGTAGACTACAGGGTGGATGTGAAAGGGAAACACAAAGTGTATCATGTTAAAATGCAAAGACAATTCAGTCCATGACCAGAAGCCTTACAGCCCGTCACAGAGGCAATTATTGACGAGGAGGCAAGTCAGACAGTGTGTTCTGTTGTCATTGATGAAGAAACATCAAGCGACAATGATGAGCAGATGCACTTACCAATTGTGGCACTGAGACAGACAGAAACATGGAAAGATGTGTCCATTAATGACAGCCTGGAACTTAGTGACAAAGCAAGGCTAGTCAAGATATTACAGAAATACTCTGATGTCCTGACTTATATACCAGGGAAGACAGACTTGATGACATATGACATCAAGCTAACAGAGGACCAACCAATTAGAGTGAAACCATACCCTATCCCACATCATTACAGAGCAGCGGTAGACAGTGAGATAACAGAGTTACTGAAATTGGGGATAATTTCCAGATCAGACTCCCCATACTTGTTCCCCATGGTAGTCATTAGGAAGAAGGACAAGAACTTACGATTTTGTATAGATTTCAGGAGATTGAACAGCATCACTATTGTAGATCTGGAGCCCATGGTCAGTACTGATGATTTACTGACGCAAATATCTTCTACAAAGTATTTTAGCAAGTTGGATGTGGCAAAAGGGTACTTGCAAATACCCATGAGTGAAACAGCCAAACCGCTAACAGCGTTCGCCACCACACAGGGGCTATTTCAGTGGAATTATATGCCATTTGGGCTAGTTAACTCACCAGCAACGTTCGTGAGGATGATGAGGACACTGTTACAGGGACGCAAGGATTTTATCAATTATATAGACAACATTTGCCTGTTCAGTAAAAACATGGAAGATCACGTGGCAGGATTAGAATCCTTTTTTATTGCACCCACTCCCATACGAAGCTGGCTACGCCTTGTACTTGTGTCTTTACCAGAAATAACATGGTTTACTGTAAGACTAGTTTGTTAGCGTGAATTCACTACATTTCCCCCAAAACATCAAAGAAATGTTGCCGCTTTCAATGATTTAAGTTGCTTTTGGACCTATCAAAGACATATTCCATGGGTGGGGGTAAATATAAGACGGCTGGAAAAATTTCATAACGATGCAACAGACATTTTTCAAAATAATTGATCGTGAATGAAGGCATTCTTTGTGGGACATACTATAGTTATTTTACTCTATGTTGTGTGATATTTGCAGTACGTACCTAACGAGATGCAGCAAAATATGCTAGGCAAATAATTGTACAATTTATGGTTTGTATCTTTGTTATTCATATTTCATATTTGTCTAAAGCTTTAATCATTTCTGTTGTGATGTTGGTAGTCTTGGTGGCGAAGTGGTCAAGCCGTTTGACTCATGCTCCGAAGGTTGTGGGTTCAATTCCGGGCCGCGTCCTTCGGTTTACGAGTTAAATGTTTCGGAGACTCCTGTGGGTCGTCGCTAAAAGCTACGGAGTTCGTGCTCTGTGCGATGCTTTCCGTGCTGCGGAAAGAGACCGAGCCATATGGGATAAAACCCGATGCAATGAAGTTGACCCTGTCGACTTTTAAGCGACTTTTTTTTTTTTGGTGATGTTATCTGAACCGGGGGTCTTGCCACCTTTCATATGTTTAAGAACATTCCGAACCTCATCTTCAAAATTGGTGGTCCTTCATTATTAAATCAAATATCATACTGTTCATCTCTGTTATCATCATAAAGGTTTTTCACATAATCTGACCATTCATGTAGAATCTGATCTTTTTTTTAAATTATGATTTTGCCATCTTTAGTATTTAGAGAGCCTGCTGATGTTCTTGTTCATTTATTAGTAAGTTCCTGAATCTTGTGTGCACTAATTTGGTATGTTTACTGTTGTGTTGTTTTTCAATTTCTGTACAATTTTACTCAAACCTTGCTTCTTTTTCCTCTTTACATAAAATTCTGACTTGTCTGTGAATTTCTTCATTGTTGGCAGGATTATTTGTGTTGAGTCTTCTTGTTCCCATTAGTTGTAAAATTACTTCAGTCATCCATTTCTTACGAGCCACCTTCTTTAATTTAGGAATAGTTGTTTCTGCAGCCAAACTGATTGAATTCGTCAGCATTTCCCATTGATCATCCACACCCTGAAATAGGATCTCTAGATCAGACAATACATCAAATCTGTTCTGTACTTGTGTGTTTAGTTTGTTTTGCATTTCCTTGTCATTTCTCAATGTACACAGATCATATTTAGTGTTTCCTGTTATATACTTGACTTTCTTTAATTATACCCTCAGTGCACCTGTAAGTAATCTATGGTCACTATAACAATCAGCACTGGGAACTGTTTTTGCTATTGCTAACATATTTCAAAACCTTCTGCTAATCAAAATGTAGTCAATCTGGTTATTAATCCTGCTATCAGGACACCTCCATGTCCATAATCTTCTAGGGTGTTGTTTAAACTGTTTCCTACAATCATTTCCTGCTCTCTTGCCCACTCTACAAATCTGTATCCTCTTTCATTTCTCCCAAACCAGGGTTTCCTACTGTGTATCTATCACCTTGATTTCCTACTTTTGCATTGAAGTCCCCTATTATGATGTTTATTTCTTAATTTTTACATTTCTTTAAAGCAGACTCAATGTCATTATAAACTTCCTCTACACTGTTGTCAATTTCCTTATGTTCAATATTCTTTCTCTCCATTAATCTGCATGACCTTGTGTAGCAATATATGAAGTAACAACAAAATATAATTGTCACATGATACCAGTTCTGTATATTCTAGCATATTCTATTATGCCTTTCCCATCTTTGGTTTAGTCATATCTCTTTGGTTTATAAGTCTAATTTCTAGCTGCTATAGTTATGTGCACTTTAAATAGTCTTTTCGGTTGTAGTAATATTACAATGGTTAATTTTTCTATTAGTTTATTCCTCATATTGCTATTGACTATTTTGTTTATTTAAATTCTTGTCTTGGTTAGTTGGTATTCAACTTTTCTCTTTTGCTATTGTGATAGCACAAAGAAATCAGAGAAATAGGGAGAGAGAGAGAGAAGAGGGAGAAAGAAGAGGTATAAAGAATGAAGAATGGTTCATCTTTGCATGTGTATGGGCAATCACTAATATATGAAAACCCTATAATTCATCTTCTGCTTGAAGCTTAAGTCTACATGTATACAGATCACAAATACAACACATTGTCTTAACTGACACTAGTCCAGGCACTCAAGAATAAGTTAACACTAAATCAAGTTTATTTGCTTCTCAAACGAAATTACAAAAGCATGGTGTGAAAACAATACTAATCAACATTATAGAAATGCAGTCAGGTAACTAATATCAAGAAAATGCCATCAAATAACTGCCAACACTATGGAAATGCAATTAACAAGTAACTAGTCAAATAAATGCAGCAGTATATTCGAGTAAATATGGTCAGATAGCTGATGCAGTACGATCAGGAGAATATAACAAGAAAGGACAACCACTGCTTAATTTCCGCCCGCTCACTTACCCAGGTAATCAATCAAATTACAACCTCAAAAATAAACAAAAGGAGCATCATCATTGGGTATTATCAACTTAATTATTCTCCTTATCGTCTTCAGTGACATGTATTGACATCGGATCAGTGATCTTCCGTCACAGCTTGGGTGGTCACTCACCATCAACCAGTGTTCCCCGGTGCCAACATCAACCCATGTATCACAAAGGCAGAGTCGTGCTCACCCCCCCCCCCCCCTAAAATATAGTGCTCACAGCACAACATCACCACCCCCATACACAGGCTCCCTTCCCTGGCTTGGGAAGTCAAGCACATAAACACTGCACCAGGTGTGATAATCATGTAATATTAAGACAACACATACACAGACATGGATAGTCCTCCCATGGCAAACAAACACCTGTGCATTGACAGTGGGACACACATAAACAACAAATTCTGGTTTGCTTGTCCACACTGGCTAGGTTTTCCCTACACCAGACAGATAACACAAGCACTGATAACTGGACACCACATTTTAACAAAAGAGAAAGCAGCAGCTGCAGCAGGATATAATAATATGAACTGGAAACAATTAGGTATATTATGCTCCTGCGAAAAGAAGAGACTTAACTAAACACAGACACAATGCACATTTACATATCTGACACGTTAAGAAAATCCATCCTACAACGGTGAACAACCATGTGTGACTTATCAAAAAAATCAGAAGTTTTCAATAAATATATAAAATGAAATAATAAAATAACAAATAAGTACACTTGGACAACACAGAACGGCCGACGTTTAGATTATAAGAATCTTTGTCAAGGCACTCTTTGGCTACAGAGGTTAAGTCTAGTAAGGTTGCCAGCGGGCCCCAAAAAAATGCGAAGTCCAATATGAATATAGACAGTTGGGTATGAGTATATAGGGGGAAGACAGCATAGTTATACACAAAACAGTGGGATATGTATAGGCGGAGGTGTGAGAACAGTTAGATATGGATGTATAGAGGGAAGGTGGCACAGTTATACAGTAGCGTCCACAACAGTATTGATACCTGCTGGTTGGACGCATCCCAGAGAGTTTATTCATTGGCTTTCGATTGTTAGCCTGATGGAACTGTTGGCGAAGCAAGGTTTCAATGCAGTGACACATACATCGTCGACCCTATTATGGTTGGAAGAATTAAAGTGGTTAGGGACAGGTTTGTCAGCACCCTGGTTAATATCTCTGAGGTGTTCCCTGAAACGGTCGGCAAAATGTCTACCGGTTTGACCAATGTATTTAATGTAACACTGTTTGCAGATGATAACATATATCAGATTGCGGGATGTGCAAGTGAAAGAATCTTTCAGGGAGAAGGTGCCTGAAACGCCTGGCACATGAACAGTCTGTCAAATACATGAAGCTGGCAGTGACTGTGCATCAATGACATATCTCTGAACTCAAATACACCAAGCACAACCTACACCAGCATTATATATAGCATTTTTTTTTCTGGCCCGCTGGCAACCTTACTATACTTAAAATCTGTAGCCAAAGATTGCCTTCTCAACCGGCACAACCGCCATATTTGCGAGTAGTCGCGTTATTTTGTTCTTGTTTTTCGTTGTTCATCTATTTGTGTTGTCCTGTCCTTGACAAAGATTCTTAGAATCGAAACGTCAGCCGTTCTGTGTTGTCCAAGTGTACTTATTTGTTATTTTATTATTTCATTTTATATATTTATGAAATACTTCTGATTTTTTGGATAAGTCACACGTGGTTGTTCACCATGGTAGGATGGATTTTCTTAACCTGTAAGGTATGTAAATGTGCATTGTGTCTGTGTTGAGTAAGTCTCTTCTTTTTGCAGGAGCAAAATATACCTAATTGTTTCCAGTTCACATTTTAACAGCTAGGTCATGGGTCCCTAATCACACAACATCTCTGCCTCAGAAGCAGACAGCATAATACAAAAGCAAATTGGACCAACATCATTGACAACATCACCTCACATTACACTTTACAACATTATAATCTTGTTAATCGATCATCAACATATAACTAAGTCCTCACTAGCCACTCTTATTTATAGATGTGCTGCCTAATACTAACTGAAAAGTCACTTAAACCTTTTCCCCAGCCTTTCTTGTAGATCTGAACCCACTGCCTTTAACTTCTAGGGCGGGCCTGTCCACCGCCGTAACTTCACGGCCACAGAATCTGACCTCGACTCTCCTCTACCTGGCCGACAACAACATATGTGCATTCCATGCCAAGTCCTGTGCGCGATTTCATTACCTGTCATGGCTGGCTGACCGACTTTTGTGTCCACGTCTGCTATGTTTATTTACATTCTCTCATGTGTAACTCCGGCCTCGATATTTCTCTGTGCTACCAGCCTGCAAGTATGTCTACTTGCTTAGTTTATATGCTTGGTTTCTCTACTCTATTTTGTAATTAATCACTGTGAGTTTTAGTTGATTAGTTGTGTATTCTTGGCAGGACATCACAGTCAATCCCAGTCTTGCCCGCCGTTCATGATTCTTTGACAAGTTTACTTGCAGTAGTTTACCATTGCTTTGCTGAACTATGGTAGTGCTGCTCGTGTCCGATTATAGTCTAACAAGTATCTAACTAAATCTTACACCAACTTACGTAAAGTCCTGTCATCCAGCAGAGGCTTTCACGTCTGCATACAGGTGCTCTGGTATGATCACTGCACCTGTCATAGAATGATTGCACAACTTTCCAATATAGGCAGGCTTTTCCCACCACTTTGTGATTCAACAAGTCTGTGTTTCTTCTGCTCCTTAGGTTTATCTACCTGATCAGATTTTGTGATTCCACAAGTCCATGATTCTTCTGCTCCTTAGGTTTATCTACCTGAACAGATTTCCTAGTGCCTTCTTGGTCCCAATGGCTTTTGAGTCTGGACACTCGCCGTCACCAGGGTCAAACTGCTAATCCCCCCAACTGCCTGAGTCCTGTGTATATATTCTGGCTAAGTTGGCACATTACTGGAGTCATGCGGCTTTTTCTTCCCTGTGTCTCGTGTGGAACTCTCCAATCAACTTACCGCTTGTAGCCTGGCTAATCTGCATACCTACTTTTGCATCATCTCATTATCCTAAGTTCCTTCTCCCCGCTAGTCCTAATTTGGGTTCACCATCCCGTCTTCCCGCCGTACCTGCTTTAGGTCAAAGGGGGGCATTTTGTACCTGTAAATTCTGCCATAGGTGTCACTGTTTGTATTTTACAGTATGAGCGACTGTCCACCTGGGTAAATGGAATATGTATAAACCTATGGATTTGCTGCTACAGGTTAAGTGACATTCCTTTATAATTAGCTCTTTTCTTGAGGCAATTAGTAGGTAATAGTCTCTGAAAGAACAGTAACTGGTTGCGAACATATACGAGTCATCTGTAGCATTTCTCTGATATCCAAGTGCATATTATAGTACTCATCTCTCTTCAGTGTTGTTATGTATTATACTTCTGTAATGTTGATTTGTGTACTGCAATTGATGCACATATTATCTTATCTGTTGTATTGGAGATTGTCACTCTGTTGCTGCTCAGAAGGAAATAAATATACAATTGTGTTGCCTTTCATTTAGAATTGTTAGCCTGAGGTTGTGTGGATTGACCTAGAGCCATTATAGTCTGTACACTCATCTATAGCTTGACACTATACCACAGAACATTGATGTGGCAGTAGTATAATTAACTATTGTCCTCATAAGGAAAACAAACCAAATCTTTTTACTCTATCTTATATGTTCTTCTCTATCACCTCTTCCCCTCCATCTTACCTTCATCTCTCCCTTTTTCTTTACAATATCACACTATACTCTGTAGTCTACATTTGTGTTTTAGGCTTATACTGATAAGTTTGTAGTCTCTATTGTGTTGCCTATTTATTGTAAAGCCATCTAGTACCCTGTGTCCACTGACATCCAATGTGTCTATAACTATCTATTAACCTTGAGTGACTCAATAATTATTTATATTGAATTGCAGTTTGTTTATTTATTTGTTCTATCTTTCCTTTTTCCTTATTTTGACTTTTGCATCATATAATTTATAGTTCATATCTTATTCTTTTATTATTATTATTGTTATTCTGTTTACGCTATCTGTCTTAATTCATGAAGTGTTTCCTTTATTTATGAATCATATTTTATTATGTCTATATGTATTTTTCAACTATTTAGCTGAACATTTATGTTGTGGAACACTTAATCTATGTTAATGTCATATCAATTGCTGAAAATTTAACTTTTGAAAACATTTTTTTTCCCCGGTCTATATTAGTATTTGATAATAATTTCATCAAAGATAACTCTGAAATAATACATCATGAAATGTAAAATATTGTGGTATGTCACCATTCCCATGCATCATTTACTTTCTTTCCTTTCAAACACTTTCAAACTTATTTTACTTTCATCAGTATGCTTTCAATACTATTATTTGTATCATTTTGGTTATCTTCTTTTCATGTATCTTTGCAACTCTTTTATCTCCCTTATTGAAATGTGTCTACTTTTCTTATATCTGGTGGTATGCCTCAAAGTGACATATCTCTTATAATGGTAATGTATACATCTTTCATAACCTGATGCTGTGCAATGAATGAATGATGGTTAATGGTCTGAAATATACGAAGTCATTTTATTCATGATGAATGATAATAATTATGCAATTAAATGATATCTTTTAAATGATGCTTGTGCTGTTAATAGTATCCCTTGAAAGACATGTTTCTATTTAGGTATACTTGCTTTTCTAGCTGCTGGTGCTGTTAATAGGATCTCTTGAACAACAGGCTGCTGTTTAGGTACTTGGTTTTCTAACAACTTGGAGTAATGGTCACCACATTCTTCTCTCATCTGAACACTTCAAAGATATTTCACTCTGGCAATTCATAATGAACATAGGATGTATATATCCACAAATTATGCAAATATAATTATAAGCATTAACAATTGAATTATAGCGTCTAAGTTTTTTTATTCTGAGTTGCAAACATTTTGGTCAATAATCCAGAGCCATAGTAGATTATCAGGTGCACTTTATGGCTATGATTTATAAATATTTACAATACACAATATTAAAATATTTACAAATAGGCTTTGCTGACGGACATGATATGAAAAACTTCTATAACTCACTGAAAGCGCTCTATGGTCCTATATCACCAAGTATAGTTCCCCTCCTCAGTGCGGACGTGGGAACATTGGTCACCGATAAGAAAGAAATCCTTCAACGCTGGGCAGAGCATTTCAGCAACATCTTAAATGCAACTTCCTTCTTCGATGGTGAAACCATCAACTGCCTTCCTCAAGTTCCCACTAATGATACACTAGATGACCTGCCAACCAAAATGGAAGTAAACAAAGCCATTCAGCAACTTTCCAGAGGTAAGGCGCCTGGTCCTGACTCCATCCCAGCAGAAATATACAAGGCAGGTGGCCGGTCCTAATAGAGCAGCTTCACCAAGTCTTTACAAACATATGGGTGAATGATGCCATGCTACAAGATTTCAGTACTACAGGAGACAAATGAAAATCATAAATTGATTAGAGAAATTAGACGTAAAAAGTCAACGTTTTTTTGACGTTATGAGATTAAATGAATTGGAGAACTTGGGACAACTGGCAAGATCGAAGGGAACAGACCAAGGGGAAGACCGAGAAGTAAATATCTGGATGAGTAGGCCACATGGCCTGGTCGAGACAGGAACACTGAGCTGATCCACGACTCTGGTGATCGAGTGAAATGGTGAATCATGACCGCCCACGCTTTCCAGCATGGCAATGATTGATTGATTTGTGTACATGCAGAGCAACTTGCAGACACAGTCAAATGTTTCTCATGAATTACTTATCGTCCAGAGTGCCACCAGGCCTTCTGTTCGTCACTACACACTGTCGCTAAGTTAAAACGTCAGCTATTCACAAATAGCATAACATGCATAACTCCTGACCTATTTTCATCATGCTGCTGGGTCTGAAATGGATCGTTGGTTAGCCTCATGTTGCGAATGTTAGCTAGTGCTGGAAAATCTCCAACGCTTTTGTTAAACATATAGTTTGATCTTTCCTTCCACACTGTAGATTATTACTTGGTACATGATGTTTCAGTTCTGTGCATCAATTTAGTATTCTGGCGATGATGTTCTCTCAAGCACACTTCTCGGCTGGACTGCCCTTTCTCAGCTTTCTCCCCTTGAAGTCAGCTTTGTCACCTGGTAATCTTCAACCCATGACTCGATTAATATTCATGTCACGTCTCTCCGACATTGTCCTTTAAGTTAACACCATTCATTGTTTACTCATTAACTCTGTTCTTATAAATCTATCCCTTCACTGTCAGTTAACTCTTATCAGCTTTTCAGAACATGGCAGCTATATGTAGTAAAACAGACATTACAGAAGTCATATATGACATTAGTACGGGCAACAAGAAAAATGAAACACAAAAAATCACATCTGCCTCCTCTCTGTGATGCTTCATGGCAAAAGCAGTAGGGAAACAGAAAAATAGAAGATTTTAAAATGTGTGTCACCATCTCTCTCTCTCTCTCTCTCTCTCTCTCTCTCTCTCTCTCTCTCTCTCTCTCTCTCTCTCTCTCTCTCTCTCTCTCTCTCTTTCTCTCTCTTTCTCTCTCTCTCCCCCCCCCTCCCTCCCCATCTCTCCATTGCTTCCTAAATAGGCTTATTATTCTATTTCATGAAGTGAGGTTTCACCTAGGAATATTGTGTTATCATTTACATGATTTATTCACCCTCACCTTGTACGATGGATAGCTGCAGTTCTGCTCCAAAGGAAGGTGGTGCTAAGATGCGGGAGTTGGTCTTCTGAGCTGATAACGATATGTCCAGGATTGCCGCAGGGTTCACCACTGTCACCAGTACTATTCAACGTGTATACGGTGCCGATCACTGAACAACAGTTGGACAGGAGGGGTAGGACTCTGTCATTTGCTGACAACATTCTCGTGTATCGACAGGGTCGAGATAGACAGGCGGTTGCCAATCATATGCAGGGCGAACTAGATCGAATTTCCTCATGGTGTGCTGATGCCAATGCCCTTGTCAACCCTGCAAAGGCATCGGTTACATGGTTCTCCCTAAACAGCCATATTGTGAACACAGACCTGCTGGCGGTAAGAATGGATGGGAGCATTTTGAGTAGAACCCAGTCAATGACATATCTTGGCGTTAGGCTTGATCGTAGCATGTCCTTCAGAGATCATGTCGATTATGTCATAACGAAAGCTTGAAAAGGTTTGTCAGCAATGAGAGTCATGGTGGCTGCCAATATCGAGCAAAGACTGCTAATACTTCTGTTCCAAGGACTGGTGCTTTCACGCATCGAGTATGCCCTGGCCATCCTCACTGTCAGCCCTACACAGATTGGAAGACTTGAAAAGGTACAAAACGAAGCCATGCGCATCATTCTGGGCTGCACAAGAGACACCAGCTGTGTAGCAATGAGATACCTCCTTGACTTATTCAGAGAAAAGGGTGATAGGCTAAAGAGGGGCAAATCATGGATGGGTCAGGCGGAAGATGTCGTTAGACAGGTCTGCAGTCTTACCAGTATCAACCCGGCAAGGAATGGTTGCTGGTGCCTCCAACTTTTAAGTGCACTTTCTCCTGCATTATCACACTCGACAGATGGTGCAGAGAGCCCCGAAGTGCTCATCTATACAGATGGATCTGTTGTAAAGCAGCAGAGAAGTGCGTGGGCATTTACAGCCCGTTCAGCGGGCCGAACCGTTCTAGAATCCAGTGATGCCCACTCTATGACCACGAGCAGCATGACGATGGAGGTGATGGCAGTTACACAGGCTTTCATATGGCTGGAATCACAGCATTATACCAACGTGTGTGTACTAAGTGATTCAATGAGCATGATTCAGAAGGTCGAAGCTGGATCTGTACGTAGACAGTGGACTGAGTCGCTGCGGAAGTCTGTTGTCCATAAAGTCACCTTCATCTTCGTCCCGGGACATGCGGGAGTCGAGGGAAATGAACGAGCTGATAAACTGGCTGGCTCTGCACCCCCTGTAGATGGCCAGCCAATGGATCGTGCCGATGTTATTAACGTCCTCAAAGATATGGCGAGAACAGAGGACTTTGACGTCAGTGAATCCGCATCACTGTCCAGGATGAAAGACTTGGGAGTAAGAATCGGCACGGCCAGACGCGAGAGGTACATCGGGAAAACAAGGTGCCTCGTCAACCAACACAGAACTGGCACTATTAACCACCGGACGCTGATGCATATGCTGGGGGGAGGATCTGAGCACCTATGGACATGCAATGAAGATAGATGAAGATGGAGTGCAATGAAGATACCCCAACTGATAACTGATTTATTCTCATCATCTTTGTCTTTCCTCTATCCATTTTTAAACATATTGTGACAAATGGGCAATGTCATCCCATCATGAAAACTTACACATTTTAGCCCAAGATACTTGCCTCTCTGACTTCAAGCGTTAAAAGTTGTTGTTTTCTCTACAATGTTTAAAATATTTTAATTAGTTTTGGTGGTATTTTGTTTTCACTAGTATTTTCCATGTTTATTTGTTGTAAAATTATGTTTATTTCACTAGTTAATACAGTTATCTCTCTTTCTGTAGGAATTTTCTGTCAGATAATTGTATCTGATAATTCCACATTGTCACCATGTACCACTGGTGCAAGGAGTGCAGTAGACTCATATATTATTACTGGAACCATTGGAGACAATATGACAACAGCTCTGAATAATAACTGGGGGAGAATCGTGTTCATTAACGTGTTGAGAAGAACATCACTACAGCCTAAGTCGGTAAGTTTTAATCAATTAAGATCATAACTAACAGGTGTCTTATATTTTTTTTTTTAAAGCCAGCTGAGTAGTTTGATTGTGTTGACAAACCCATAGCTTAAACTATTCATACATGACTATGCCATTCTGAAGACATAACATCGCTGCTGGTAATTAAGATCCCTGGTCGGATCACAGTGATGTCTGAATTAAAATTATGTTGTTTGTCCATCAAGAATGATGATGACCATTCATTTCATCCAGTGCGGTTGAAAGTATGGAGCCGTGAGTTTTAAGATGGCTGATAAGGCCTATTTTGGCTCGAAATGTTCTTTGATAATGTGGGCAAAGAATGCTTGACGTTCCAGGAGGAGGATCTCCTGCAGTGGTTTTTCTGTCCTGCCATTTCTTCATGGCTCTTGCAGTCCTGGTTGCTTCACAAGTGACTGCACCCTTATGTAATGATGTATGCCACGAATTACGGTCTTTAGCAGCGGTCTCCCAGGTGTCTAGATGAATTCCAAAAGCTTTAAGTGAGATTTTCATAGTGTCTTTAAAACGTTTCCTCTGGCCGCCTTGGGAGCGTTTACCACAATGCAGCTCGCCGTAAAATATTTTTCTGTGATCTGGCATACGAGGTAAGTGACCAGCCCAGCGAATCTGATTTTTCATTAGTAGTGTGTGGATACTAGGCATGGGCGCTCTTTCTAGAACTTCAGTGTCTGGGATCTTGTCTTGCCATTTGATCTTCAATAGCTTCCTAAGGCAGACTGTGTGGAATTTCCTAGCATGTTGCTGATAAACAGTTCATGTTTCACAAGCATATAGCAGTGTGGATAATACAACTGCTTTATAGACTTTCAGCTTTGTTTGCAGGCTTATTCCATTTCTGCCCCATACATTCTTGTACAGTCTGCCAAAGGTCACTCTGGCCTCGGAAATTCTTGCATTCACTTCGTCATCAGTTGTGGCAGCTTGTGACACAGTGCTGCCAAATTAGGTGAATTTGTCCACACCACTTAAGTAGTATATAGGGAATTAGAAAGAGTACACTTCCCCACAGACCCCATAGTAGTATATAGGGAATTAGAAAGAGTACACTTCCCCACAGACCCCGCGGTGGAGCCGAATCGCCCCCTAAGGGGGCCAAATAAGGGTCTGAACCGATGCGCGCCTCCCTAAGGGTCCGACCCCCCTAAGGGCTCGAACAGAGGGTCCGAACCGACCCCAGCAAGAGAGGCTCGGTCTGACTCGATACCCAGACATATTATTTTGGAATTAAAGCTGTATGAAATATAGGGGTACGCACCATGAACACGTGTCGGTGGCTACTGTTGGGGACGACGCGCCAGTGTAACTATAGCGCAAAAATCGCTGGGGCAACCATATTTTGTTATAGGGGGGGGGGGGGGGGGGTGACTATACTGCGTTACACAATTAGAGCCTTACCAACCAGCCATATCACAATGGGCACCGCTACGCGAATACGCACGGGAGCACTCGGCGAGCGGGTACGCTCTCTCACCGCGCACCACCAACACAAATTGCAACAGCCAGGACCCCCTCCCAGAAATATTAGGGGGGCCGGGCAGCGCGTCGAATTAGAGGTTGACTTATTGGGCACATACAGATGGAGACCTATGGATGTGAGTGGCCGATGCTCGACACAGAACTTCATTGCAGCCGCCCAACCATCGACCTTTATTGTTCTTGGCACGATGAAAAGGCAAAGCGGGGCGAGGTGATAGAAGAGTGTATATTCTGTGAGAGGGGTGTTAGGAAACCATATGATATGTGTGAGTGTTGCACGTTAGACGCGCTTCATAAGATGTTTCGGAAGTTTGAAAAGACGACCGGCATCAAGCTGCTACTCTATAAAGGGATGAAGCTAAGTCCTCAATATGAACCAGAGGGCCGCCCACCATACCAATGATAAATAGGTGTATAATGGGGCACATACATCCACACACGCACACATACGCACGCATACACACACATACGCACGCATACACACACGCCCCGATAATCATATTTGTGCGCCAGACAACGCCACTTCCGGCTTGAATGATCAAGTACCGCGATAAAAAAATAGAAGCGTGATCAATTTGTCTTTGCGTGACGAGTTTTTATGAACGTTTGCTGCGCCGTTATTTTTGTTTTGTTTTCGCAAAAAAAAAATCCCACGCGTGCCGCGCAGTGATTTTTGTTCTCGTGAAAAATCCCACACGCAAGCGCTAGAGACGACACTTGATTGAGTCAGCTGAAAACATATTTCATTGTGGGTGTGTAATGAGCGTTTTGTTAGAATAACACTTGAGATGTTAAGTGTAGTGGGCATTAGTGGCATCCGCCGCTCTTAGTATTCTTTCATATTGATTACTTCCATATAAAGTTTTACCAAACAGAATTACACCACATGCGCAATAAACTTGATACATGTTGTTGCGGTGATTAGCCTTCAGCAACAAACAAAACACAACATATAGAACAGGAGATCTCTTCATTCACATGTGACAATAGGATGAGAAAAAATGGAAAAGCAATGAATGGAAAAAATGTTCATACATACCTCAGAATTTTATATTGTTTATCTGAGGAGTATATCCTTCCGCGCATTACTGAAATCCAGTGGCGGATCATTCAGTGGAGTAGGGGGGCGGCCCCAGATTGTCCTGATCGTGTATACAGGTTATTTCGACCCTATAGCTTTGACGAATTCTGCTAGTGCTGCGTCCCGCCCTTTCAGAATGAGAGACTTTTTTGTCTCTTCGTCTAGATCCGCCGGCGCCTTTCTCCGAATATCTTTTTTCAACTGGTGAAATTTATTTTCTTCAGCTGTAATTATTTTATACTCCACGTCTGTAATTCTCCCATCATCCAAAGCCTTTGAAACAAGGTCGGCTATACTAGAAAGCTTAGCCGTCGCCAGAGTGCAAATTTCATCGTGTTTCTTAGCTTTCGATGTTAGTTTGCGGGACGCTAGCTTGCTCCCAGCGGACATGATTCCACAAGCTAGGGCAGCTATCTCGAGCCCGACAACTACAGGGGCAGCGATAATGGTGGTCAGAAGCCCAACACCCCCCACCCCCATACCAAGGCTAGCCGCCAGCATCACGCTGTCCACAGCGTCTAATGCATTAACGGCACGCCAATATTTTTTATACAGTGCAGCCTGTTTGTCCCTTTCATCTTCCAGAGACTTCCGAAGACGGGTAAGCTCTTGAATGCGATAGGTACCACCGTCACTAGTATCAAATGACGGATAGAGCGACATTATTCTTTGCGCGTCAAACCTACTTCTTCAACTGAGATATTAAATGTTCAATGCGAACGGTGCTAATCGACCCTGTAGTGTACAAAAGCAGTAACGGTATTAAAAATGATTTCATCCACCGCAACCTCACCGAGCTCTACTATAATGTCCGTCTCTGTTGCCCGGGCCGCCCACGTCCCGTCGGCCGCGGAAGTAATGACGAGAGCAACATGCCTGGGGAGTGATGACGCACTCCATTTAATAGAGACCCCAGGAAGGACTGGGGCAAACTCAGTCTGCGCCACAGCCCCAATAGCTAACTCGAGATAGATGGTTGACTCCTTAGGAGGCTTACCTAACATATCAAGGTCGGCTTTACAATCTGTAACGGCCTTCAGGCAATATTTAGTCCCCTGAGCTTTAGCCTCAGTCACCGATACGGCATAGAAGAGCGCCCTGGCGCACTGCATTTTCATAAATAACTGGTAGGTCACAATAGGGGACTTGTTGGGGCGTGTGACTGTCCTGCAGGCCTGATAACTCACAAACACCTTGCCCATGTTGGTTAACCTAATAAGTATCCCATTATGCTCGAGGTGAGTATATCCCGTGCGAAGCTCAAGCTGCAGATCCCAATCATCGTCGTCGGGATGGTCTATGGCAGCACGTGCATAGACCCCCTGGGGAGTGAGCTGGAGGCCATAGATCTTGTAGTTATGACCCGGCTCCCGCCACCCAATAGTGTCGGCCAAATCAGCAAAGGTTAGGGTAGAGCATGCTCTTGGGCGATGCCTTCCTGGACCTTCTGAATCAGCCATTGTGTTTTCTGATGTGGAGTTCACAACTTAGATATGCCAGCGGCACGGCTTTGCCTTTTTCATCACAGACTGAAAGTCTAATATCGTTTAGAGTTCCAGTCTCCAACTTCTAATAACGAGGCACAGAGAAAACCTCGTGTCTCCCTTGATTACATTCCAAATTTGTAACGGGCACAGCCCTGAGGAGTGTGGAGGGAAGCGAATTATGACGGTTCTCATATGATGATAGACCCTCGAGATGAACGTACAACTCCTTATATAAGAGGAGTCTGGGAAACTCTTTTCCAACCATCCCGACATCATACAATTCCCACTCAAAACCCCCAAGAGTATAGGCTAAGCCTCCTTCCAACATATCGGGCGCATACATACCATCGAGGCTTACAAGGCCTGTTGCTGGGTTCAGCGTCAGAGAAAACTTGCGAGGCTCAAAGAATTGCTTGTTGAGGGTACATACGTCGTAGTACCCATCGGGGATAACAATCTGTTTACCCCCCACCTGGAAGTTATTATTGGCCAGCTCATGGGAAATATTAACCCACGCTGGATAGAACAATAATTCCACAATAGCTACCTCAAGGTCACCATCGCGATTGTCTATGACCGGGTTGAGGGGGATGGGTTCCCCATGCTGAATGTTGGTTAATGTGATGTACATTTTAGCACGTCTAATAATGATAATTTATGAGTTCAATAAGGACGGTAAATTCCCAACGGAGCAGCCATGTCTGATGTGGAGTACACAGCTTAGATATGCCAGTGGCACGTCGTCACCCTTTTCATCTCGGACTGAAAGTCTTATACCCCCTACAGTTCCAGTTTCCAGCTTTTTATAATGAGGCATAGAGAAAAGCTCATGTCTTCCTTGATTACATTCCTCTTTTTTAACAGGTACAGCCCGGAGGAGTGTGGAGGGAAGCGAATTATGACGGTTTTCATATGATGATAGGCCCTCGAGATGAATGTACAACTCCTTATATATGATAAGGTTAGGAAACTTCGCCGCATAGAATGTAAACACCTCATTGAACAGCTCACTTCTGTAGTCTATGCCGAACCCAAGAACCCCACCTAGCCCTCCGAACCCTAAGACCACCCCCGATTTTATACCACTGAGACTTACAAGGCCAGTTGCAGGGTTGAGAGAAAGAGAGAGCTTCCGTGGCTCAAAGAATTGCTTGTTGAGAGCACAGACATCATAATATCCGTCGGGGATAACAACATTCTCGTCACCAAGTTTGAACCAATTGTTTTTCAGCTTCTCGGAAATATTAACCCACGCGGGGTAGAACAACAATTCCACGATAGCCACTTCTAGGTCACCATCGCGATTGTCTAGGACCGGGTTGAGGGGGATGGGTTCCCCATGTTGGACGTTGCTAAGTGAAAAACATATTAGCACAGCTAATAATAATGACTGCTTACGAGTTCAATAAGGACGCCAAATACCGGCGGGTGGGGTATGCCCGTTTGCACAAATAAAGGATCTCACAAAGGTGGACATACAGGTCAACCTCCAAGGAGCCTTTCCGACACAGTTCCCCAACATGTTTGAAAAATACCGGTTGCCATACGTGGAGTCAGACCAGATCGTGCAAGCCTGGTACAGCAATCCGATGCAATTCTGGCAAAACCAACTCAACTTCGCAGTATGGTGTGCCACGGCGGGGTGTGGGGTGTCTGCGCAGAAGCATCTGTCCGGCCCTGACCCACTAACGCGAGCCGTCTTCATATTCCATGTCTACTACCAGATTCGCCGAATCCTCAAAGAGATGCGTGTGGCTCTACCGCAAGACCAGGGTTGGAACGCCTTTGAAAATCCCTACGATGTAAGAGCCTATCAGCGTATATGCGCGGAATTTGGAATTCCCCAGAATGATAACTGGAGACGGCTCGGGAGGAATAACGGGTTGGGGAGTGTATACATTTACTGGACGAACACTGGTTATCGCGTCCTGCCTGATGGACATGATGGTGTATATGACCCAAAGCGCCATTCATTCACACAACAAACCACAAATGACATACTACACATAGATTATATCTCGCAAGACGATATTCACGCTGATTCTGGCTGGCAGGCTTTCATTCTTAACAAGTCACAGGGCTTCACACGCCCCGGTGTTGAGCGAATAAATGACAGCATTCGAACCTATGTGTGGGCCATCTTAGGGGCCCAGGCTCAGACTAGAACACAAATTCTGGGAACCGGAACGGCATTTGATGCCCAGAAGCAATTCCTGGTATTAGTAGAAGACGCCATCTCTGCTCCTGTCGATCTCGCGGCGGCCATCAAAAGATATCAGGATGTGCTACAAAACGCGAGCTCAGAAGTTAATTATGTCTTTGGAACGGGGTTGTATATGGCCCCCAGCGACATGCTGCTTCGCATTGGCCAGATAGTTGGATATAACAACATGATCGTCATCGCAGAGCCAGGCCTAAAGCGTGGCCTGAATACAACCATTAATGCCCCAGACCTGTCCAGCATTGCACAGCCGCCACTGATGGTAGAGCTGCCCAGCAATGCTCAGCCAGCGCAGCCGACCACTAGCATAGCTGATAAGGCAGCTGGGCTGCAGCATCAAAATGAAAAGATAGCACTCATTGCTGGGGGTGTCGCAGTCGGTCTAGTGGCCCTATGGTTAGTTCACTGCAATTAGCCGCTCTCTGATAGCCAGCAGCAGCAAGCCACCGAGTGCAACCACTAATGCCCAGAGATTTCCAGCCAGCCATCCCACACCCTTACTCAAGAAGTTAAGAAGCCAGGAGATAATACCGCCTATGATTCCTGGGAGTGCCTCCGAAGCCTTACCAGCTAGCCTGGCTAGAAGGCTCGCTAGGTCTTTCAGTTTCTGCCGAATCCATTCCTTAGCCCCAGGGCCAGGTGGTGGGCCAGGCGGTGGGGTAGGGCCAGGCGGTGGGGTAGGGGGTGCACCACCAGTAATGGCTTGGGTGATAGTGGAAATTAAGAGGCCGAGCGCTGTGAGAATGCTCCGCAGCCTCGCACCCAGTGTGGTGACTTCATTGACCAGCCGATGAATGGTTTCACGGATCCGACTGAATTGGGTGCGTAGGTCTTCGTGTAACTCAGCGACCTCTATTAAAAGCCTCTTCTTGGCTTCTTCAATATCGGCAATCTTTTGCTCTTCAAAGTCCCTACTCTCCTCATTGGGTGCTATCAACATTTTCCGCCGCCGTATGGTGATCTCTTTATCTTGCTGGTCGAGAATAACCAGATAGTTTGTGAGTTTACCTTTAATCGTTGTCACCGCTTTGTCAAGCGCCATGAGCCCCCGGAGTTCTCTCACTGGAGGTAAGCCTTTCTCTCCTAGGTATTGGTCTACGCGTGAGGTTTCTAAAACCCGCTGCACTTCCGGACTCGACATAGCCCGTTCTAAGATATTGCCAACATTTGAAGCTATTTGTGGGACATCCTGAATATCTGCACCACTTAGAGCAGCTTCTTCCTCCGCCAGATCACTAGCAGTCTCCTCAAGGATGGTGACAACCTTTGGTGGTATTTTGTCCACAAACCCCAATACCTCTCTGGTACTCACTCTGAGGTTATTCACAGCTAACGGCATGCCATTATCATACTGTGTAATCCTTTGGTGGTTAACATAGAGAGCATTCCGGCGACCCAAACTAATTTTTGTATAATCTATACCAGTTATAGGTTTGTTACCCCACATCTTCTCCACCCTTTTAAAATAGTCCTTAATAGCGCTGTTTTCTAGTTCTATGAATAAGTTGCGCTCCCCCTGTGACGTCTCCCCCTGTGACGGCCACTCGGTATTAACAATGCGGGGATTATCGACATCAAAATCGTCGTCGAAGAAGCCTGTCTCTTCTTCCTCGCCCGTTTCAGGCCTCCCCTCTTCACCACCAAAATCAGTCAGCTCAACTCTATCCATATTAGATATTGCTACAAAGCAATAAACAACTAGCCATGTCTTCAAGTGCATATGGTGGTAAGCTTAACCCTTACCGCCGTCTCCGAGAGCCGCTCGGTGTGAAAGGATTGCAGCAAACGATAATCGTGACCAACAATCCTTCTACGATCGGCCCGAAACAGCAGTTACTAGTTCGTTTTCCCAATCTCGGTGCATACGATGTTATTGTGCCTGGGTCGGTGCGGCTGGCATTCAATGTCGACCTCAGCTCCCCTGATGTCAACCGGTTTGTGGTGCAGAACCTCGGCCGCACGCTGGTTCAAAAGCTGACCGTTAGGCTCTCCGGCAATGAAGTCTTTTCTCTTGTGGACAGTGACGTCTACAACGTCTACCTGGATCTTTGGAAGAGTCGATCGGAGCGGGTGAGCGCTGTGTATCAAGGCATCGATACAAGCACCGGCATGAATGTGACCAAGACGCGTGTTGGTACAGCGGATGCTGTTGTTCTGCCCGCCGCCAATGCGAGAGACGTGGCCATCGCGAAGGCCTTCAAAAACAGGTACTACATACCACTAGACTTTGAGCTGCTTGAAACGCATGCGCCCTTCTACCAATCTGCTCTTAGTGATCGGCTGGAGATTGAGTTGACCTTTAACGACGCTTCGCACGTGATTCGCGCAACTGGTAAAGATGCCGGCAACTCCTCATACTCCCTAGAAAACATCTGTCTCGAGTACGAAGTAGTCACTGAACCCACGTTGGCCCGGCTAATTTGGAGCATGTATGAGAGCCGTATGGTGGTGTTATACGAGCGGGTCCTACGACATAGACGGATCCCTCAGAAAAAGGAGGACTCGATATGGAACATCAATCTGAACACACCCTGTAAGTCTTTGAAAGGCATTCTCCTATTATGGGAAGATCCCACCAACCAAAAGGATTTTGCACGCCAACCAGAGTTGTTTTACAACCCACAGATCACCAAAGTTGAAGTCATCGTAGAAGGACAAGCCAATCAGCTATTTGCGCATGGCTTAGCACCACACCAGCTCTGGGACGAAGCCAGGAAATTCTTCGCTGGTGGCTTCAAAAGGCACCCTGAGACAAGCGCAGTCGCCAAAGAGCTAGGATTGTTCGATGTCAGTCTAGGCAAGTACTTGACGACAAAATTCTGCTTGTGGCTGGACTTCCGGACCTCCGACGATGACCATCTTCACGGCAGCTGCCGGTGTGTAGAGAACGGCTCTGAGGGCATCACTCTCCAGATCACGAAAGAGGCCGAACCGGCGGGGCCCCTGTACTGCTACGTTTATTTGGTTATGGACGGACAGCTGAACATCGACACTGGGAGATTCGTTAGTGCTGTTTATTAATGGAGTTCTCACTTAAGCCACACTCGGCCATCATCACAGGCCCCACATCGTGTGGTAAAACAGAATTCATTCTCGACCTCCTGGAAGGCCCGTACAGGGGCGTTTTCGAGCATGTTGTAATTGCTTGCCCTTCGGTACGATACAATGAAACATACCGGGCCCGGTCGTGGGTGTGGTCAGATCCCGAGGTCTTCATATTTGACCCTGGTGATCGGCTGCTCAAATGGCTAGAGGCCTTCTATAAAATGTTTCAGGGGACACCAACGTTATACATCATTGATGACTGCAGCGCAGAGGACGCTATTGCGCAGAAGCGGACTATGTTGACTTATCTAGCTTTTAGCGGGCGACATGCCCAGCAAAGTCTGTGGGTTCAAACCCAGAAGTACAACGCCGTTGCCAAAGGCCTCAGGGCGCAGACACAGTGGATGGCGCTCTTCCATTCCAAGGATAAGGATAGCTTTGAAGACTGCCTGGATGAGAACTACATCATCCACTCTAGGGAGGAACGTGATGGGGTGCGAAAGCAACTCGAAGCTAATGAGTTCTCAAAGCTGGTACTGAGGACCAAGTTCCCATTTTCTTATAAAGTGCTCAAAGCTGGTGAGGTTTGTTAGATACTAAGCATATGTTAAGCATCAGCTAAGCATATGTCAACCATCAGCTAAGCATATGTTAAGCATCAGCTAAGCATATGTTAAGCATCAGCTAAGCATGTATGAAGCAGTGCTTTGTTACTCTGTAACAGCCTTAGTTGTATTACAACTTATATGCACGTTGTGTGCTTGGATGGGCAGTGCATTCCTATATTAGAGTTAGACGTTGGGTATTTGCAAACGCTGTGATGGATTGTGACACCATACTCGACCAGCTGTTACGTGAAGAGGCAAAGCCGGTAGAGTCTGCTCCGGAACCTACAACAACACCACAGTCCGGACATGCATCACCACCTGCCACAACACCACAGTCCGGACATGCGTTGCATCGTGAAAGGTTGGCAGCACTTGCGGCTGGGGGACGTGCTGGGCAGTACATAGGAGGTAAGTACTCCAAACTTACAGTGGAACAGGTTGAGGCCTTGCCTGATCAAGAAATTGAGAAGCTATATGCGAGGCATGAGGCGAGGCTTGGAGCTGCAATAACAAAGACCCTAGGCACGGCTATGCTACAGATGTACGCACAAGTGGCAAGTATGTTCCTCCCCATTGCTGATAATCAAGCTTTGGTGACAGACCTGGAGGCTGACCCGTTTCTAGGGCATGCGCTAAACACAGTTACATGTGAACTCTACCATAAGTTCGGTATGTGCTTAGCACCTGCAACTGTCGCGCTAGCAACTTTTAGGCACTGCCATTTTGGACATATCTGTCCTAAGCAAGAACAAGATGGAGGAGGAGACCCCCGAAATTGCTCCACAGGAGAAACTAGTGACGAAGGACCCCAGGAAAGTTGCGGCTGGGAAGAGAGGAGCTGCTGCTCAAAAGAGTCGTGAAGCAGAGAGGCTGTCTCTAGCTCTGCAGCAGGCTGTTCGTGAGAAGAAACGAAAGTTAGCCCCCGAGCATGAGCAGGCCCCACCACCGCGGTTTCCAATGGTGCCAGTTGATTACCGTGGCTGGACTCCCTGGATTATCGGAGTGGCTGGCGTTGTCGTTGTCGTCGGAGTAATTAGGCAGAAAATGCGGCGGACTAAAGCACCTGCCCCGCCTGCGCCCTCCAAGCGACCGGAGACTAACATATTAAAGAATAGAGATCCATTTTATATGGAATAATGGCAGGCGTTGACGGGAAAGCTATTGTTAATGCTGTTTACCACGGCGCTGTGGTGGCCGCGCTTGCGGTAGGCACCGCAAAACTGACCAAGGTGATTTTCAAAGGGGCAACCTTGCCCAAGCTAGACGCTTATATGTATGACATTGGGATGATGGTTTTAGACACGTCCATCGCCTTAGCACTCCGAGATTTGCTTATCAAAGAGGGCTTGATCCCCGCTGATATATTGCATAAGCCCTTACAGTATCAACCCCGCTAGCTATGGCCTCTGTCGCAATGATGATAGGGGGCGCTGTTGTCAATGCCCTTGCGTTTACGGGGGGCAACTACCTCTTTTCCAAGATAGGGCATGCGGACGCCCATGAAGAAATGAGGCGGTGTGACGAAACGCCTACAGATCGGCAGATCTCTGCATAATATCCCTTTGAAGGGAGTGCGATGCGTTGGTCTCCCTTGAATTAATATCAATTAATAGGGGATTCCCCATCAAAAAGTAGTGCGGGGCGGAGCTATACTAGTTATTTATAGAGAAATCTAGAATGTTCCCTCAAGTGCGTACGTGGTAGAGATCTCTAAGTTCACGAGTGCTTCATGCAGCACGGGTTGGTGGAACTTATCGTGACTCTGGTTTTCTTCATGAATCATGAAAGTCAGGTAGGCGATTTGAAGGCGTACTGACTTAGTCGTGGTCAGTCGCCCACCAGACCTCAGCGTAGATAGATCACAGCCAACAGGCTGCTGTAATTTTGATGTCAATATTCGCGGCCAGAGCGGACATCTGCAGTCAAGTTTGTGATTGTTCAATCACAGGTTAGTTGAATACTTATTATATTAGTTAACTGTTGTCTATATGCCGGACCGACCTCCCCGAACGAATTTATTGCCGTCGAAACTTGAGTCGTCGCGTAGCGTTACAAGTTACAGCGGGCTATCTGCATATTTAAGTAGGCTTTATCGATCAGCGATGTAATGTGTTACCTGATGGAACAAGCCGTATTCCACAGGGAGTGGTGTGTAAATAACATAGGCCGAATGAATTTATTGCCGTCGAAACTTGAGTCGTCGCGTAGCGTTACAAGTTACAGCGGGCTATCTGCATATTTAAGTAGGCTTTATCGATCAGCGATGTAATGTGTTACCTGACGGAACAAGCCGTATTCCACAGGGAGTGGTGTGTAAATAAAATAGGCCGAACGATGTGCTTTACAGTGTGTAGCAGTTACTTGTTTGGTTTATTAATTACGCATGCAAGGCGATAGTTTGTCAGTCATTACATCAACATGCTAGACGCTGTAAATAATAAGGTAGAGCTTGTTATTAGAGATGTGTAATGTGCTTCGTGACATTAGAATGATAACGTAATTGTTCTATCAGTGATGGTGATTTTTCGAGGAATCAAGGTGAGATCAGCCGTGGTGTATTTGCTGTGTGCAGATAGCAGTGTTATTCCGTGTAAGCCGGATGGTGTTACATCGATAGGATAACAGTTGATAGAAAGTATTCATGATACTATTGTTACTGCTTGTGTTCATGTCCGTCCGCTAGAATGACCGTGCGTGTTCCATTGTACGTTTGTCTAGGCAGCCGACTGGGAGGTAGGTCGGTACGACCAACCCGTTAGATTACAGGTCCGACCCAAAGCGATCGAGCATATCCGATGGGTGGACATACCCGATTGAGGGTGATGCGGCACTCCGTAATTCGAGGCCGAGGTGTCTAGATAGATCGAGGTTTGAACCTAACCGTTTCTGTCTCTAATATTCTACTCTTCTGGAACCCTGACTCGGTTCATGGAGTACTTGGAGTACTGCCGTGAAGTAGTAGTATATGAGAGGAATAATCCCCCCCAAAAAAAGGTGGAGTCAGAGTTTGGTAGTGGAGTCTGGAGGTTTGCTACATTGGATGACGTGACTTAATTCGTCACGGGACAAGGTACACGGGACCCACAGTAGCTGGGGGAAAGTGTAATGGTGGATGGCCACCACAGCTGTGCTCGATCGGCACAGGTATGACTGACCTGGAAGATAGTCAGTGAATAAAAGGGCAACTCAGGATCTGGGGCAGGGATCCCAGAACTGACAATATGGCTGTGACATGAGTTTGTTATTTAAGTGTAACCATTCATGAGTTCTCCATGGTTAATGCTATAGTAATGAATTATCAGGAGTATAATTCATTATGGTCATATAGTTATTAATGTGTGTAATTGATCAGTCCATGGGTTAAGGGATTGATGAATTGATGAGTCTGTCAGGAAGGAGATGTCCGGCTGGACACCTTCTCGATACAGTAATCACTACACTGAAAGGGAAGTAGGTGTATATGTGGATTGATGATGGAAGATGAAACAGGATTGGACTGGCACCAGGCGAAGGATGCTTGACAGAGTCATACAGTCGACTCTGGTGCTAGGGGTTATTTGTAGCCCAGAAGTGTTACTTGACTGAACAGGTGTGCTATTGCTGTTTCTACCATCATTATGCCTATATATTATAGTGACTAAGTAGATCTATGATGTGATGATTTCATACTCATGTTGGTAGACATGAGGAATGTCTGAGAGGCAGGTGACATGGTGGAGATGCTGGTAGTCTTTGTTGTAGTTGAGTACTCACACCAACCTCTCCGTGTTTCAGGATCTGTTATTACGATACAGAAGAAGATTCAAGAGCTTCACCATGAGCTCTATGGGCCCACTCATTCCAGTGCCTATCCAGAAGTTGATTGAGGCCATACTGGGAGTGGTCGTCTGATTCTGCGAGATCAATGTTGGAAGGAGCTGAGTGCTGAATAAGTCGGTAGGTCTAGGTTAGGACCTCCGTCAAGAGTCCGACGAGTGTCATCCGATCCTGAGAGGATCCAACACTGAAACGTCTGGTGATTCTAGCCAGTGAAGCACTGGTGACATTCAACCTCTGTGTAAACCTTGGTGATTGCAAGGTAGTGACCTTTCAAGTTGAGCAGAGTGATCATTGATACCGGTCACCATGGCCTGTGTATATGCTTCTGGCCCGGCTGGGTTATCATGGGACGCCATGTATAATGTAATGCTTACATAGTGTTTCTACATTGGTTACCTTTATGAAGCCAACACGTGGTCCAGTGACCTAAGACTTTGATTACGACATTGGTGGGAACACCAGAGTGACATGTTTGGTAAGGTAGGGAGCTACCTCATTCCAACGTGGTGAACTGTTGACAATGTTTGTTAAGGTAGGGAGCTACCTCATGCCAACGTGGTGAACTGTTGACAGTGTATGCTAAGTTGTGATTGATACCCTTCGATCAGGGTAGTTACATGATACTGTGTGAAGATCTATTGATCCAAGGACATGGAAATAAGGTGAAGTGTTTAGTCACCTGATAGACTTTGCCAGTGACATTTTAGGTTCGTGTGGAGCAACCGCACATTGTGTAGGTGACATATCAGTGTGTGGGTCACTTATGAGATAGAAGAGTGACCTGGCTCTTGTGTATTGTGAGACGGTGCTACATGTACTTTTTCTGCAAGTGGGAGACCGCTAATGTTCTAGGGTCGGCCCAGACTTCATCAGGAGTGTGACGAGTGAAATAGTACGACAGCAAGGAAGGATCCTTGTTCATCGGTGCAGTGTCAGTCAGGCAGTGGTACTGCGCTTGATCAGCCCTTGATTGGTTCTCTGTGTGAAGAGGGAACTTTGGAGAGGCAGCAGACCTTGGAGTTCCGGTCCACTGGAGGAGCCTGGGTGAGTCGCTACCACGACTGGACAACCGCACGAGCTATCGTCCGTCTCCATGATGAAGAATCCTCATCTGCATATGTGCTCATGTACATAGTTCTTCTAGTCTGGCTTTCAGCCATCCTTCTCTGTGTTGTGGTTGACGTAGTTCAGAATTAAATTTTTGTTCTCTTAGCTATGACTTTGTGCAGTGATATGACTGGTGTCTGGTCCGAGCCCCCTTGGGTTTTGGAACCCTAGGTGAGGGAGGGGAGGTTAAGCTGTCCCTGCTTGTGTGGGGCCTGGTAGATATAGACAGCTATTGAGGTGGTTGGAGCAAAGGCAGGGGATAGTATCTATCGTGGCAAACCAGTCCAAGCCCCGGCGGTCTTGTCACAGGCGGCACGATGAGGCTGTCGAGCGGCTACAGGCAGCCCAGGCTGAGTGGATGAGAAAGAGAACCGCGCGGCTGGACTGGCTCAACGATGAGCTACAGCGCGAAGGCCACGCCGTTCACTCTTTCCAGGATGTCGACCAGGCCATGCGGGAATACAGCCTGATCTCTGGCAAACATGTCGAGCCCCTCGAGCCTGAACCTCGCCTGTCGGATTTCTATGTGCCATCCGAGCCACAGAAAGACTGCGAGATCACTTTTATCGTTCTTGGGCTGGCAGCGACTGGTATTGTTGCTTATAAGTTGCTTTAGAGATTGACCGCTGCTACCAAAATGAAAGATATGGAGGTTATCTACTACAGCCCTCAGGGCTACTGGAAAGGCTTGACGGCCATTAAGAAGCTAGCTGCTGCAGCTAATGTTTCGGAGGATGTTGCCCGAGACTGGCTCAAGAAGCAAGCTATTTTTCAGATCTATTTACCCGCTCCTCGTTACATTCCGCGGCCATCTATTGATGAAGATAGACTGAATGCCGTCCATCAGGCTGACTTGCTCTACCTACCACATGACCGGGTTGGTCGTAAGACATTTAAGTATCCCTTGACGGTTGTGGATGTTGCCTTACGTTTTAAGGAAGCAAAGGCTTTGACAGACAAGAGCAGCGAAGGGGTGGCTTTGGCCCTTGAGCGAATTTACAAACGCGGGCCACTCAAATGGCCGCAGCTTCTGCAGATTGACCCGGGGCGTGAGTTTATGGGTGCCGTGAGCCAGCTGGCAGCGAAGCATAAGACACAGATACGGCGTGGAGAAGCTGGGAATCACCAGCAGCAGGCGATCGTCGAGAGGTTCAATCGCACTCTGGCAGAGAGACTGTTCGGTGCCCAGTACGCCCAAGAGTTACTACTGGCAGCTCGAGGGTCCTCTGAACGTTCGATTGAATGGGTTCAGGCTCTTCCTCAGGTGGTCGCGGCGCTTAGGTGAGGTGACTCGTTTGACGGATCGGAAGCTGGTTGACGCCATTAAGGACACTTCTGTATCCCATGGGCCGGCCGTTCCAGCTCAACGTACTATCGGCCTCAAGGAACCTGTGATTCCGTCTGATGTGCTAGTTCGGTATCTGTATGCAAGCTCCCCTGGGGAGCATGAGCTTGAAGGTGGCCGGCGCCGGGCGACTGATCCTTCGTGGTCATTAACAGTACACGAGATTCGTAGAACTGTATGCCAGGATGGGCGGCCTGCGCTGTACTATCTGGAGGATGGGCCAGCGCGGGGCTTCGTTCGCGAAGAGCTGATGATTGTTCCTCCCGACACCCAAATGCCTCCTGATCGGATCCTCCCTAAACAGTGAGGGCTCACTTCGCGGTGTCCTTGCGGTACTCGAGGGGCTGCGTGTGGATACCGTCGGGTAAGACATACCGTTTGTCATAATACGCGCTGAGGCCCAGCTTGCCTTGTTGGTAGCTGGCCATCTGCCCGTTATGCATGCGCATCCCTCGGTTCTCCACTCTATCTACGGACCACTCTAAGGTGGCTTTGTATCTCCCCCAGGTCATGGTGTTCTGCCTTTTTCCCACCCCCTTGCACGAGAACTTCGTGTTCACGTCCCCGTCGAAGATGTAGCATTTGCTGCAGAGAGCGATGCCTCGACTCCCCTCAAACTCGGTCTTGAAGATGCCGGGTGCTCTCCCGCTCCATTTGTCCCAGGCAAGCCACTCCCTCTTCACACGGTTGAACTCCTCTTTCATCTCAGGCTTTACCGCCTCCTCGAGGTTGAGGGTGCTCAGCGCGATGTACAGGCTGTCGGTGTCCATCTGCATGACCTCATAGTCCCTGCGATCCACGAACCGGTCAAGGAAGTCGTGGTAGAATTCTAAGATGCGGAGCTTGGCCAGTTGATACACGGCGATGCCTACCTGGAAAGGACGCTTGATGATCACACGGGGCTTACACAATTTGATCTCGTATGCGTCGCCTATCTCTGTGAGGTCGTCAAACCAGGCGGAACGTAGTGCCTGATCCACTGTTTTTTCGTCTCGGGTGTAGCTGGTGTTGGTGTGGCGCTCGAGTGCCTCGATGAGCTTTCCGTATGCTGAATTGCCTAGAAGCTTCATAGCCTCGGCCAGCATCGCCTTCGCTTTGTCCACATCCCCGAGGCGGCGCGCTTCGGTTACTTGCTCAACAAACCACGTGAAGAGTTTCTTTGGCTCATACTGGATGACTGTATAGACCGCCTCCAGCTCGAGTCCGTGTTCTAGATACCATACTAAGGCCTCCGGTACTACCTGGTTCATAAAGAGGGGTGCCATTTCTTCGAACTTTGGCCACAAGGCTTTGGGGGTGGAGATTTTACACTTGACAAATCCAAACAGCTGGCCTTTTAACACCTGCTGCGCAACCTTGGGGGCTACCTCTTGGGGGTTTTCTGCGTGGAGCACTCGCTCTTTCCCGCACGGCATGTCCATAGCCATGGTGCTGAGGTAGAGCGCGATAGCGTCGTACCCTTTTGCGGTCCTGCACAGCTTCCCCTTTGGGTATTGATGTGACCGAATTCTGGTGACCCCTGCTTCATGGTACCGGGTGAAGACTAGCGACGGCCCTCCCGTCACTGCTGCCTTTAGGAGTGGATAGGCCTCCTCTCCTGGGGCATACAGCTCACCAGCCTTGGTGCCCCTGAGGAGGTATTGTAGGGACACCCCAGGGAGGCTGCACGCGTCTTTGAATATGTCGATTCCCCGCTCTCCGTAGAAGGCCTTCATCTTCCCTAAGGCCTCGATGCCTGGACCGACGTCGAGTTTGTTGTAGTACCTCAACCAGTCGGCAAACGTGGTCATTCCTTTTTCTTTGAAGAGACGCTTGCAGCTCCTCCACTCCTCCAGCGTGAGCACGTATCCACCCTTTAGGCTGGAATACCACGCGGGGTAGTCGGGCAGACCTGGGTAGTTCAGCTTCTCAGGTGTGTCGAGCCATTCATACGGCAGCCACGACTTGGTTGCTGTGCAGCCATAGGCACGCACCCATGCATCGTACGTGGTGCCGGGGGCCAGGTAGTTGAGAATATCAAGGAACTTGAACTCGGGTGTGACGAGGAACATTGTCTTTGTCCCTTGGGGGGCCACGTTGATCTTCCGGCAGGTGCCTGCTAGCTCTGCTACGAAGTGTTCCTTGATTAGGTTTAGGTCGTACCGACCTGAGTTGAAGCCCAACACAGGGACTTGCCCACACCACTCACGCATTTTCTTCTGCAGTTGTGGCTGCAGCTTATCCAGGTCTTCCGGGAGGTAACGCGCTTCCATCTCGGCTCGTATCGTGGTTGCTCGCCGATGCAGGTCTGCCATGAATTCGGATATCAAGGCTCTTGGGTCTGCGTTGCTCAGGTGGGTCGGCTGATCCTCTACGGTGTCCCCCACCGAAACAGATATCGCAATCTGATGGCTCTCATAGGCGAGGTCGGGGGTGGGGTGCTGGGCTTGAGCTTTGTCGTGCCAGGCCTCGAAGTCATAAAAGATCGCATGAGGGTAGACCACCGTCTGCACCTGAGGCATTGGGGCGCGAGACAGAGGCGGTCGCTCACACTCCCACACTACCACCAGATTGTAGCCAGAGGTCTTTATTTTCTCTCCGCGGCTGAGGGTTTTCTGATACAGCTCGTCAGCGTTGGGGGCCTCACTGTGGGTGGGACACCCATGCCAGTAGCAGCCGTGATATTGGTACACCATGTGGGTGGTGGGGTCGTAACCATCCACCAAACTGTCAACGATCCACCGCTCTCCCCCGTGCCCGCAGTATGCGTGGTGGATGTGGCGCTCTAATTGTTCGGCCATGTGCTCTAACCATAGGATGGAGCTGCAGCTGGCGTTGTTTTGGGGGTAGAAAACTTTCTCGTATGCCGACTGCGGCCGCTCCACCTCCTTCCCTGGACAGAGAATCTTGGTTTCCCCTCTGCTGCAGTGGTCAGCATGACGCTGGAGATTACAGGCCTGGGTGAAGCGCTGATTGCAATGCTGGCACTGAAAGAGCTTCGCTAGCTTTGGCAGGTCAGTTATCAGGAAGGCGTGATTTTCATAAACCCCGATCGTCATCGGCTTGGTGCCGACGCGATCGTAGTTCGCAGGCCGCCTTACCAACCGCCATACCCCCTCTTCGGTTGGCTCGTAGACGCGGATCCCTAATTTTAACTTCTCCTCAAACACTTTTAACGAATCCAGGCCTGGCTTGTCTGGGGTGTCGGTGCCACACACCTTTCGCGCCAGCTTCCTGGCTTCGGCGATGCAACGTTGTGGCCTCGCGCCGTTGTGGACAGCTAGACATCGGAACAGACAGAGGTTGTCGTCGTATGTGTCCAACGCGTACAGCTCCTGCTTGTACCGCAGCCAGTCCGGCAGTCGCCCTTCCCCTAACAGAACCTGGGGAGTGAGGATCGCCTTCACTTCGACTTGCACCCAACTTACAAAGACCCACTTGGTGCTGGGGCGGTCGATTTGGCTGGTGTCAAAGCGGCTCTCATCACGATCTTCCAACCACTCTGTGGCTGTTGCAGTGTCTTGCATCAAATCGCGGGACCCGCGTAGGGTTTTGTGGTACAACATGACGTCTCCGTTTTCGATGTTTCGGATTCGGTAAGTGTAGGCGTACCGCAGATAGAAGGCTGACCTCAATGCCTCGAGGTGGGGCAGGAGCCTCTCTACGATCGGACCGTCTAGCCCTCGGAAGAGCTTCCATGTGATTGTTCGCCTCCCCCTCTCTTCCCTATCCTTGGGAGTTACCTCCTCTAGGAGTTGGGGACCGCGCTGGGTGATGAGTCGAGCTAGTGGCTCCGGGTGTAGATAGCGCCAGTGGGGCCTTTTTGAATTGGCGTCTAACACAGTGAAGCGTTGTAATGGGTGCGCTCGGGCCCTGGCGGCGTATTTACGCGCTCGCAGGGCGGCGGTGACCTCGTCTTCCAACCGCGCAGCCTCCCGCGAGTGCTGCGCTGCATCCTGGACTAACCCCCGAAGAGCTGGATACCGCCCGGTGGTGGCGGCCCGCTCGAGTCGGGTGGCGCGGACTGCGTCTCTCGCCTGAGCTATCTCCCGGGCAAGGACGACCTTGCTGCGGTGACTCTATGGCATCCCATACTGGCGAGCTTGATTTTTCAACTGATTTACGGTGCCCATGATTACTGCTGGACTCGTACCGGCAACACTCCACTTCTCTCTAAATGAAAATTTCTTTTGTGGGAATTTAAATATTTATTCTTTTCAGGCGCCTCCATTCACAGAGAAACGGACCCTCCTGTTGGTATCACAGTTTGTGGTATTTAATGTTGGCTCCGCACGGCCGGCAGAGGGCTAGAGAGGTTTTCACCCCAATGCCGCAGCTCGTACAGGCGACTGTGAATCCCCCCTTCTTGAGATGCGCGTTATGCTTCCGACAGAATTCCCCCCTACACCGCCTCTCACACTGGCGCGTCGTCCCCAACAGTAGCCACCGACACGTGTTCATGGTGCGTACCCCTATATCTCATACAGCTTTAATTCCAAAATAATATGTTTGGGTATCGAGTCAGACCGAGCCTCTCTTGCTGGGGTCGGTTCGGACCCTCTGTTCGAGCCCTTAGGGGGGTCGGACCCTTAGGGGGGGGTGCGCATTGGTTCGGACCCTTATTTGACCCCCTTAGGGGGCGATTCGGCCCCACCGCGGGGTCTGTGGGGAAGTGTACTCTTTCTAATTCCCTATATACTACTACTTAGTCTATGACCATTCACCTTGATATTTGGCATGGTGTGATTATTCCCTGGAGCTTGCTGGTACATAACTACAGTCTTCTCCAATTGACACTGGCATATGAGAAAGCTGAAACATTGTGTTGCATGTCTGCCTCTGAGTTGGCATATAGAGCGCAATCATCAGCAAACAGCAGCTCTCTGATGGTGCCGTTGTTAGTTTTGGTTTTAGCTTTCAACCTTCTGAAATTGAACACCTTTCCATCTGTGCAGTAGTTGATGGCTATTCCAATGTTGTTGTTCTCTAAGGCATTCGTCAGCATAGCTGAAAACATGAGGCTGAGCAGTGTTTGATGCCAGGACAGATCCTTGCTTCACTCCATTGGTGACAGGAAAGGGCTCAGACAGTTCACCATTTTCCTGCACTCTTGCCTGCATACTATCATGAAATAGCCACACTGTTTGGACAAACATTCGTGGACAGCCATAATCTTCCACAGTCCTTCTCTGCTGACTGTATCAATAGCCTTTGTAAGGTTAATGAAAGTGGAGAACATTTTGGAGTTCTGTTCCTGACATTTCTCTTGCAGCTGCCTTGCAGCGAAAATCATGTCAACAGTTCCTTGTTCTTTTCTGAAGCCACATTGACTCTCAGGAAGAAGACCTTGATCGAGATGGGCCGTGAGGTGATTGAGAAGAATTCTGGCAAGTATTACTGCAATTGAGAGCAAGGAGATGCCTTGGTGGTTGTCACAAGATTGGCGGTTTCCTTTATGTTTGTAAAGGTGGACTATTGGCGCCTCCTTGAAATCTTGTGGCATGGTCTCCATTCACCCATATGTTTGTAAAGACTTGGTGAAGCTGTTCTATTAGTACCGACCCACCTGCCTTGTATATCTCTGCTGGGATGGAGTCAGGACCAGGCACCTTACCATTGAAAAGTTGCTGGATGGCTTTGTTTAGTTCCACTATGGTTGGCAGGTCATCAAGTGTATCATTAGTGGGAACTTGAGGAAGGCAGTTGATGGTTTCACCATCGAAGAAGGAAGTTACATTTAAAATATTGCTGAAATGCTCTGCCCAGCATTGAAGGATTTCTTTCTTATCGGTGACCAATGTTCCCCCATCTGCACTGAGGAAGGGAACTATACCAGGTTATGTAGGACCGTAGACCGCTTTCAGTGAGTCATAGAAGTTTTTCATCCCGTGTCTGTCAGCTTACATTTCACCAGGTTTGTTGCTCAGCCAGGAGTCCAGCATGTGCCAAAGTTTTTGCTGCACTCCTCTCTGAATGTTATTGAAGGCATCTTGTTTTATGTTGACTTTGGGTCATTCAAATATGCCTTGAGGAGAAGATGTTTCTCTGCCAGCAATTGGTTGATGTCTTCGGTATTTTCATCAAACCAGTCTTTATCCTTTCGGGGGGCTGGACCCAAGATTTCCATAGCAGTGTTGTAAATGATGTCCTTTAGGGCTCTCCACTATGTTTCCGCATCCTGTTTAACTGCAGCATTGAGCCTGAGGCGGTCTTCAAGCATATTTTCAAATGACAGCTGCATTGTTTTGCTGTTGAGGTGGGTGACATTTTTTATATTTTTTTTTTATTTTTACCCCTTGAGGATGCTGAGGTGGTTTGATATGTATGTTTATTTTTGAGATAATGAAACGATGGTCTGTCCAACATTCAGCACCACACATGGATTTTGTCACCCGAACATCTTGTCTGTCACTCTTCCTGACGATGACATAGTCAATGAGGTGCCAGTGTTTCGAGCGAGTGTGCATCCACAATGTCCTATTTCTCGTGGGAAGATGGAAAATTGTGTTTGTGTTCAGTAGATCATGTTCAGCACAGGTCTGAAGGATGAGGAGTCCATTGTTGTTAAAATTTCTGACTCTGTAATTTCCAATGATGCCACTGCTAGAGGTGGTGTCCTTGCCTACACAGGCATTGAAGTCCCCAAGGAGTATATGTTTGTCTCCTTTGGGAAAGGATGTTAATGCGTTGTGCAGGTCCTCTTATAACTTGTTTTTGACGTCATCTTCATTGGTCATGGTTGGTCCGTAGACACTCACGATAGTTGCATGCTTCTTTCCTTTCAGCAAGGGTAACTTAATGGTCATAATCTGTCATTTATAGCCTTCAGAAATTCAGCTAGTTTGCCAACCAGGGCCGAGTTAATGGCAAATCCCACACCAGATTTGCATCTTTTCTCGCTTAAGGTTGCCATATCAAATTTTCTACCTGCCCAGCTCTCTCCAAATCAGTGCGTTCGTCCCTCAGGGCCCGACGCGCGTCTCTATCAAGTAATGTGCATACATTTCGAGTTCCGATTGTCAAGGGAATATGGAATAGAAAGAAAAAGCAGCGGCTGCAGCAGGATATAACAATATGAATTGGAAACAAATAGGTATATTAAGCTCCTGCAAGAAGAAACGTACTAAACATCAACATGTTGCACATACCTTACAAGGAGATCCATAGTATCACAAAATACAGGTGAAAATCCTAAATCAGAAGCACTCAATAAATATATAAAATGAATAATAAAATAAAATACACACAAACGCGTACAATACGACACACAGGCGGCCGACGTTTCGATTCTCAGAATCTTTGTCAAGGACAGGACAACACGGATAGATAGGACAATGAAATATAAAAAAGCACCAAAAAAAAAAAAAACGCAACAACAACAACCACTACGTATCCATGTGGTAGCAGAAAAGGAGAAAAAGAGAAAAAAAAAGAGTTTTGCTTTTTCTGCTACCACATGGATACGTAGTGGTTGTGTGTTTTTTTGTGCTTTTTTAATATTTCGTTGTCCTATCTATTCACGTTGTCCTGTCCTTGACAAAGATTCTGAGAATCGAAACGTCGGCCATCCTGTGTGTCGTATTGTATGCGTTTGTGTGTATTTTATTTTATTTTATTTTATTCATTTTATATATTTATTGAGTGCTTCTGATTTCAGATTTTCACCTGTATTTCGTGATATTATGGATCTCCTTGTAAGGTATGTGCAACGTGGTGATGTTTAGTACGTTTCTTCTCGCAGGAGCTTAATATACTTATTTGTTTCCATTTCAAAGAAATATGGTTGGCTCTTTTAACTTTACCTGTTTTTACTTTGTTTGTATGCCGATGGCAGTATAGGGTACCCACCAACCATGACTAACTGGTTAGGTAATGATGGAGCAGACAATGTTTAGGGCACCTTTTCTAGCCCCTTCCTCATGCCATGGAGGTGAGCAGTGCTTTCCTATAGAAGGCTGCTCAGGGGGCTGCTGAATCCCACTGTTGCTGTGGTTAGTAGAAGATGACCATATGATGAAGATGACCGCTGTTCTTATTTTGCTCCTTCCTTAGCCAATTGATCAGCTCTGTCATTTCCAGGTATTCCACAGTGGGATGGTATCCACTGTATGGTGACCTTATGCTGACTGCTAAGTTCAGAAAGTAGTGTTTTTAGTATTGGCAATTTTCCAGACAGTAGCATCTCGAGTACTGATTTTGCATCTGTCAATAGCACCACAGATTGTGTACCATGGCTGGTATTTAGTAATGTCTCAGTTGCTATCTTGATTGCCTCAATTTCAGCATCATAGTTATGGCAGTACTTTCCTGTTGGTACTCTGGCCATGTCCCTAGTATGATTAGGGTATTCTATATACATTCCCGCTCCTCCATTTTGAAGTTTTTTGTGCTGACCCATCTGTGTAGACTCGGATCCAGAGGTCCTGTGGGTATTCTCCATCAAGGAAGCTGGAAGTGGCTGTTTTGTGCTGTACACTGTTCTGTTCTTCCTTGTCAAAAATTCCTCTCACTTTTGTCTGGATTTGTAGTGATATGTTCATCTTTCCATGAAGTTTGCTCTGGTATAGTTTTCATGGGGATACCAACTGTGGGCACATCGTTGGTTTCTCTGCAGAGTCGTTCGGCCTGGTTGATAAAACTGCTTCTTTTCAACCGTCCCATGGCTAAGTTGTCAAGTTTGTTCTTCATAGAGTGGCCTGGCAAACTGAGGAACTTATCTGCTTGTATTAGCGTTTTTGTATCTCTGCGCTCTCTCAGTGCTTAACTGTCCATTGACATTGATCTTCTCTACCACTTGAGACCCTCTCATTTTGAGAGTTAGTGGTAGTGTAGTGGTTTTTTTCCCTGTTGAGAAGCAAGCCGCAATCTGGTTTCGCTGTTGAGTTGAGTTGAATTGAGTTAAGAACCGACATCACTGCACTCAGGACATTCCCATACGTGCTCAATCCCCTCGTTCAACAGCCAGCGAAGAGTCATACTACAAATCGTTGCCTCCACTATCTGATTGAAAGTTCTCCTGGTTCTGGTTTCCCTTTGTGTTTACACTCTGTCATACTGTGGGAATTATTCCAACAGCTCATGCAGTAAGGTTTTCTAGCCCCAGATGCAGTTTGTTGGTTATGTTGCTGCTGTTGAGGTTGCCTCTGATCTACTATTCTGCTATTATAATGGGGTTGTCCCAGGTTGGTTGGAGGTTGGGTCTGCTGAGGTTGGGGAGGTCTTGTTGGAACTATGTCTCCATGGGCAGACAGATACATTTCTGCCAAAACTATCATATCCTCTAATTTATGTACCCCTTGTTCGACGATGAATGTTTCCATCAGCTTCAACATACAGTCGCTAAGCTGTTCAGCCAAAATCATCTCCCGTAAGCCATCATAGCAGTGCTCATACCCTCCCAATGTCTCCCATTTACAGAGATAAGAATGAAGACCTGCAAACAATTGTAAGAATGACTCACCCTTCAGATGCCTTGTGGTTCAGAATTTTCTCTGGTAAGCAGCTGATGCTAACTTGTACCTCTTAAATAAAGCTGATTTCAAACAGTCATACTCCTTTTCGGTCATTTAGATAGTCCCTGAAAACGTTGTAGGCTGGTCTCCTCAGGGGAATGCATGTGGGGGATGTTGTGTGGGTGGGGGAATGTTTTTATGGGTGGGGAGATGTGTGAGGGGTGGGGGATGTGTGGGTGAATGAAGAATGTATGTGAGGATTGGGGGGATGTGTGTTTTGCTGGGTGGTTTGGGTGGGTGGGTGGGTGGGTAGATGGGAGATGCATGTGTTGATGGGTGGGTGGGTGATGTGTGGGTGTGAATGGTTGATGGATGAGTACATGAGTGGGTGTATGTGCATGAGAGATGAGTGTATGGGTAGGGGATGTGTGTGGGTGAGAAGATGTGTGTGGGTGGCAAATGTGTGTGAGTGGGGTATATGTGGGTGGTGGGAGGTGTGTTTTTGGATGGGGAATGTGTTGGTGGGTGGGGATGCGTGTATGGGTGGGGGATGTGTGGGTGGGGAGATGTGTTGTAGTTAGGGATGTGTGATTTGGAGATTGGAGTTTAGGGGTGAGAGGTATGTGGAGGATGTGTGGGAGGGTGTGGGTTTTGTGTGTGGGTAAGTGTGGGATGTGTGAGTTGGTGGAAATATGTGTGTGTGGGTGGGGGATGTGTGTTTGGCTGAGTGGTTGGGGGTGTGTGAGTGGGTGGTGGATATGTGTGTCGGGGACACGCGGATGGATAGGGGATGGATGGGTGGGTGGGGGATTTGTCTCATAACATGGTAACATGCATTGTTTATGTTTACAACATTTATTTGACAATTTAACTTACACAGATATCACCAAAGACCTAGAACCAGACATACTAAAAGAAGAAATTATAGAAGGCATCAGATTAGCCCCATTGAACAAATCACCGCGACAGGATGAAATACCAAATGAACTAATTAAGGCAGCAAGAGAAGTAGGAACAGCTTGGCTGCATAGACTATTCAACCATGTTTGGGTAGAACAACAGACACCACGAGACAGGGGAAACGCCATAATTATCCCAATTTGGAAGGGAAAAAAAGACATCAAAAGAGACTGCACACAGTACAGAGGCATTTCACTGTTGAGTCATACTGGGAAAATGTTTTGCACAATTCTTGAAAAAAGATTACGAACGACTTTAGAACCCCAGCTAAGCGAAACACAACTTGGATTTAGGAAACACAAAGGATGCACAGATGCCATTTTTGCTTTTAGACAACTTATAGAAAAATCAATCGAATTCAATGAAACACTGTATTTATTCTTTGTCGACCAAGAAAAGGCATTCGATAGAGTAGATAGAAACAAGCTGTGGGAAATCCTTAAACAGTATGGAGTGAGTACACATCTAACAAACCTATGTAGAAGTTTATACAACAACAGCGAATGCATAGTGAAAGCAATGGGAGGACACTCAGAACCCTTCACCATAAGATCTGGAGTACGACAAGGTTGTGTCCTGTCCCCTCTCGTGTTCATAACATGTATAGACAACATATGTAAAGAAACCAGCCAAACAGAGACAGCAAGAATACCGCATGACAAGAACACAGAAGAAGAAACATTTGCAAATCTAACCATTAGAGAACTCCTGTTTGCAGACGACTAAGCACTAATAGCAAAATCAGAAGCTGAATTACAAGACCACATTAATAGTCTAAACGAAATGTGTAGGGAACATAACATGAAAATTAGCACAAGCAAAACAGAGGTAATAACTATAATTAAAGAAGAACAAACAACAACAAGTCACCTAAACAAACATCCCTTGAAACAAGTAAAGAGTTTCAAGTACCTAGGAAGTATAATATCATCAAATGGCAGATCAGAAGATGAGATCGAAAATAGGTGCAATAAGGCAAACCAACTCATTGGACAAATAGCACTGATACTAAAGAACAAACATTTATCAATAACTACTAAGAAAGCACTTTACAACACAATCTTTCTACCAACTCTATGCTATCAATGCCAAACCTGGACAATGACAGGAAAGAGAAAAGAAAAAGCACAACAACAGAAATGAGATTCCTGAGAAGAATACTCAATGTATCAAGAAGAGATAAGATCAGAAATGAAGAAATTAGGACTAAAGTGGGGGTTAAAGCAGCACTAGATTTTATTAGAAAGCAAGTCAAATGGTTTGGCCATGCAAGTAGTTTACCAGTCAACAGCATACCACAACAAGCAATGATGTACAGACCAGATGGAAACAGGAAGAGGCTGACCACGTAAACGTTGGACACAGGGAATAGCAGAGTCCATGAGAATATAGATATATGAAGCCCATAATCTGGCACTCTCACGATGTTTATACTTCACCTCGACACCGCAGGAACAAGAGGAACATGATGAGATGAGATTAGAAATTTTTTTTCCCCCTATGTGAATATACTACGCACTGATGAATGAAAGATTAGTGATTGGAAGGGCCGAATGTAAGACGGGCCTGCGTGCCCAATTTGTTACCCTTTGAAAATAAAGTCTATTTGTTCGTTCGTTCGTTTTTAGTCCCTGAGAAAGTTTTAAGTTCCAGTTTTCCCAAGCCAACCCAAATGACTTAGCCAATCTCTTGAATTATTGAAGATAACTGTCTAATTGTTCATGAGCCTCCTAGAATTGTATCAGAGGAAAACAAGATAATTGGATTGTGACTGGGTTTCACTGCTTGGTATGGAAGAACTTGGGTCCGAGCAGGTGGCATAGAGAGCTTGATTTTCCAGCTCTTTGATCCTTAGCTCATGCTGTCAGATGTTATCCTGTTCCTGCATCTCTAACCACTTATTTTCTTTCTCTTTCTTGATTTTGAGTTCCAGTTCATGCTTACGCATTTGCTCTGTATCTTCTCTCTGTAACTTCCTCTCCATATCCTGGACATATTTTGCTGCTTCTGCCCCTGATAACCCCATAGCTCTAGCCACTGTCTGTGATTCTGTTGATGACATAATGACTACCACGTTGTGACTGAGGGTGAGTGATTGGTGTACTAAAGTAACAAATTTCATTAACGTACTTATTTATACTTTAAGTTATACCAATACGATTGCAATGTAATTTACAAATCTTATTAGTACATACACAAATATGGTTAGTGCATACAATAACACAAAACACTCATCCGCTCAATCTCTCAATACAATAGGAAAGACTCCTTACAGTATTTACTAAACTACTCTACCATTTACTTATGGACTGATTTCGAGAGGGGACAAAAAACTGGTGTACCAATTAACACAATTTATTAGAAATATAATTTATAATTATCTGGTAAGATCCCGGACTTGAGAGACCCTATTTGCCACCGACTGTTAGGGTATTTCAACTAAAATAGGCAGAAATCCCTAACCAAGATTTAGCCGACCGTCTCTAGAGTTTATGGCTCATTATAAGAATGTCTAAAGGGATGGTCCCGATAAAAGAGACTGGGATTCACTTTGGAGGCAAAGGGCAGAAGGTGAAGAACACTCATATAGTAGGAAGATCTAACACGAAAGTCTAGGTTATCTGGTCGGTGTCCTTTGCCTTATTGATAAGCCCCCTGTTAAATACTACAATTTCACTCACTCACTCATACACCTTGCATTCCAAGAATCAAGAGTGGAGTACGTGGGTACAAGTATGAAACAACAATATGTTCTTTTAATACAAAGAATAAACAAGTTTGGAGTTCAATCAATGAACTAGATTTATAAATTGCTACAAAATTGTGCTGGTACAACAGCCACTTGTGGGTCCTACCTGGTTAAGTAAACAGTCATCATGCACACATTTACAGACACATATGCATGCAGACCACACCATGTTGTAAATTCACCTGATACATCTTGATCTGGTCTAGTGCTGCATAAGGACTCGATTCTAATGTGGTAGTGTGGGAGTCAAAGTCTATCCAGATACTTGATGCTCCACCGGATTCTATGCTCCATTTCCACTCACGTTGAATCAGCTTTTGATAGCTGACTTCCCGGTTTCAGCAATAGCAACAGCAGCGACGAGGCTCCTTGGAGGAAAACAAACAGTTGCATAGCTCTCATTATCTTGGTATTCATCACGTGTCTGAAGGCTGATGTTGTGTGTGTCTGTGGTGTGTGTCAGAGTGGCAGAACAGGGACAAGACATGATCCCTATTCTGCTGTTCTGCAGCAAACCAGAGTCCATAGATCGCTATAGATTGGCTATACATGGTATGACAAGAGGTTACCAATGAGAAAATGGTTCCAAAAGTGAATACATCTGAAGACAATTTTCCATAGTATTAAAAAAAGTATTCAGATTTGTGTGTGAAAAAGACATTACAAACATGTACATGGTTGTAAAACTTGGAGTGACTCATATGTAATAATTAAAATTAAATTAAGTTTCATGTCCTTCACAGGACGTAGCAGTCAACCTCAGCATTTTCACTGGTCATGATTCCTGGGCAAATTTTACGTTCAGTAGTTTGCCATTGTTTTCTGAACGACCAGCTCCTATACCTTTTTCGAAAAAACCAGCACCGTTGTGTTTCGAAGCCGGGTATACGGGCTCAGAAACCGCATTCGCAAGCCCTTAGACACCGAGACATGTAATAATTACTGGTGCTTAATTCCTTCACACCCTGCTGAGGAAGTCCTGGGCAGCCAGGATGTTTCCCTGGATAGCTAATAACACTCCAGAAATAAGACAGCCTATTCACACATTGAGCATTGGGCATATAACAATCAATTGCTGCCAATAAGTCGTGCAGCGTACCCCAAGTAGTAACAGACGTAGTACGTAAGACTAAGGCAATCAAGCAAAGTGACTGAACATTCAAGAAGTCATGCTTTAGGATGTCTCAGTTGTCTTTGAATTATTTCCTCCCCCAATGTCCGATTCTCCCAACCCATGGTTTATGAGTTCTGACCGTCAGTGTCATTCAATTTGGTTCCCAATATAGGACAATAATTCAATCTTCACCTCATTCTAACTAAACGCCATTATTTTCATGTAATTTAAATGCTAACACATTTATTTTTCACTCACCCTTAGCTTTGCACGGAAATTAGATATACTATATGACGATCAGTATGGATAAGGTTGGATTTTAGACATCTGTATCTTCTGTCTTTCTGGGTCTTTGTTGTCTGTGTGCTGGGGTGGAAGTGAGTAGATTCCCATTTCCTGTATTATCGTGCTGCATGGGTATTGCATGTTTCAGTGTTTCTCCCCGTCAAATTGACTTGGTATTGAAGAATAAGTGAGCGCAAATCAGAGACAGCAAATTGCAAGTCATTTACATTGATGAGTGAAATTAAATGCTGTTCCTACTATAGCTGGGTAGTAGTTGTAGTGCAGAAAATGTCCATGTCGTAGCATGACATCATTAATTGTCATAACAACATATATGAGATTTAGAATGTAAATAGTAAATCAGCTAACATAATGTTAATTATGGTCTCATAGCGATCTAGACTCATCTCGTCACAAAGACAGTGCAGTCAACACCAGCATTTTTCAGCTGCTGTTGATGTCTTGGCAAGTTTTACATTAAAAAGGTTGCCATTGCTTTCTGAATGACCGGCTCACATACCTCCATAAGTAACCAACGTGACGTGATCCGCTATGTGGATACAGGATTTTGAACAATATCCTTAACTCCTTCACCAGGGAGACTGGCAGCATAGATATTAATATACAAAAGATGAAAACTATGATATTTAGCGGTGGAAAGGAAAGGTCAAAAATGAACATCACAGTAAATGTGGAGATACTAGAAGAAGAAACAAGTTTCTCCTATTTTGGACATGTAATAACAGATTATCGCAGATGTGAAACAGAAATTAAAAAACAAAAAATAGGATTGGCCAAACATGCTTTCAACAGCATGAAATCAGTATTAACATCTAGAGAGAGTAACACTGCTTGAAAAATTAGAATTGTCTAATGTTATGTATATTCAACACTACTATATGGCACGTAAGCGTGTACATTGAACAAGCAATTCTAAAGTCAAGTAGAGGCCCTGGAGATGTGAATTTACAGAAGAATATATCATATTTTATGGAAACAAAACAAAAATCAAATACATAGGTTCTAGAAAAACTAGGAATGAAAACAGAGTTGATGAATAAAATGTAAAAGAGGCAAGTGAAATATTTCAGCCACGTAAAAGACATAACACCTCTCATAAAAACTATACTGGAGGGCAAGGTTGAAGGCAAGCGAACAAGAGGTAGACAATACAAGTAGGAAGATAACATCAAGAGATGGATGAACATCATTCAGACAGAATGTACAGTCAGAGCAAGAGTTACAAGACTTATAGGAACATTATTGGCACCTTGCCATCTTGACAGGCGATAGTTTGTGCTTAAAAAAGGCATTATAACTTTTACCCATGGCGGTAGCGAATGTGACTGGTAAGGCCAATTTGCGCTGTAAATGTTCGTTCACAGTGGGTGCATGTGAACTCGTGGTTATTTCCACCATCATGCACCATCTTACGTCTCACATGCTCGGTGTGTGACTTATCTGCAATAATTTTTGTCTTTATTCCATTTCTGATGTTTGCCCTCCATGCAACACATTCAGCGGCGACTTGCTCCCAATGTGCATTATCAATACCTGTATCAATCATGTCCCGCTTATACACATCTTTGTATCGTAGTAGAGGCCGACCCTGAAATCTTTTACCCATCTGTAATTCACCAAAAAAGATGTCCTTTGGTATTCTACCATCATCCATCCTCCTAAGATGTCCTATCCATCTAAGTCTATGAAGACTGAGCATGGAATAAACTGTTACACAACCTGATCTTTCCACTACTTCAGTATCTGTGATTTTGTCTTGCCACTTAATACCAAGAATTCTTCGCAGACACTGCATATGAAAGCTGTTTAAACGTTTCTCTTGGTGTGAGTAAGTTGTCCAGGTTTCACTGCCATAAAGAAGAGTACTAAGGACACAGGCTTGATAGACAAGGACTTTTGTTTTGGCAGTAAGCTTTCTGTTCTCCCAGACTCTTTTTCTTAACCTGTTCATTGTTGTTGCTGCCTTACCAATCCAGATGTTGATTTCCTGATCTAGGGATAATTTGCTATTTGCCACTGATCCTAGATATGTAAAATGGTCTACCATCTCTAGTTCGGTGTCGTCAATAAAGATTGATGGTACCCCATGTGCACCTTGTGACATAATCTGTGTCTTCTTTTTGCTAATTGTTAAACCAAATTCAGAACAAGCATTGGAGAATGCAGATAGTAGACATTGTAATTCTTCCTTAGAGTGGGTCATAACTGCAGCATCATCTGCAAAAAAACAACTCTCTGATTAGTACCCTGCTAATTTTTGTTTTGGCCTTCAATCTCTGAGCATTGTAGAGGCCGCCATCTGAGCGTGAGTGAATGTATATACCACCATCCTGATCACGAAAGGCATATTTCAGTAGAAGTTAAAAGTATATTCCAACGAGGGTGGGATCTAGTACACAACCTTGCTTAACTCCACTCTTGATTTCAAACTCTTCAGAAGTTGCACCATCAAACTTGATTATACCCTTCATGCCTGTTTGGAACGATTCCACAATGGACAGAAGAGTTGGTGGGCAGCCAATCTTCTTTAGTGCCTTGAACAGACCCTCACGACTGACCAAATCAAATGCTTTTGTGAGGTCGATGAAGGCAATAAACAGTGATTGATTCTGTTCACAGCAATTTTCTTGAATTTGTCGCAATGAGAATATCATATCAACGAAAGCCACACTGTGATTCGGGGTAGACTTGATCTCCTAGGACTTGAAGTCTGCGCAGAACAATTCTGGCAAATACTTTTCTAACAATACACAGAAGTGAGATACCCCTATAGTTGTTGCAGTCACTCCGATCACCCTTGTTCTTGTACAGTGTTATGATGCTTGAATTTTTTAAATCCTGTGGGACTTGTCCTTCTTGCCAGCATAGCTCTATTAGCTGGTGGATCTGTAGAGTGAGTGTGTCTTTCCCATTCCTGATAACCTCTATTGGAATCCCATCCTTACCTGGAGGATTGCCAGATGCAAGTTCATTTATAGCACACTTAACTTCTGTTATGGTGGGAAGTGTGTCCAGGTGGTCAAGAGTTTGTAGAACCTCTATGGCATTGAGGGCATCATCCGCTACTTTGGTCTCACTTGAGTAAAGCTCCAAATAGTGCTCTACCCATCTGTCCATCTCCTGTTTCTTATCAGTTATAATTTCTCCAGTCAACGTTTTCAATGGTGCACTTCTTTTGATCGTTGGACCACAGGCTTTCTTTATTCCTTCATACATGCTTCTGATGTTTCCCTTATCACTTGCGATTTGAATGGACTCACATTACTTTATCCAATAATCATTTGCACACTGCCTGGCAGCCTTTTGCACATCCTTCCTAGCTTGCTTTAGCTCACTCAGAGTGTTACGCATTGGTCTTTCCTTGTTTCTTAAGAGAGCTGCCTCGACGTAACTTCCCAAATTATCAACAAGAAATTATCATCAAAGCTTCGTAGCTCAAATAATGAGAAAAATCTCAACTCTCACCTGAATTCCCGGAAAGCAATGCGAAAAACCAACTGACGCAATCCATGGGAAATACTCACACACATTTTATTAATGTGCTGGATTACAATAATAGGCTTGCCCAGACTATAAACTACCCCTTTCCACAGGGGCAGTGTTTATACAATGTCTGCGACTAAAATCCCTATGCGATCCGATTTCACCTTGAAGCATAGTTTCTATTTCGTCACTCCGAACTCAGGTTTGGTCTAGTTCCTGCATCTGCCTTCGGTCCTTCCATTGATTTGTTTCCTCGTCACACTATTTCTCCTCCTGTTATTTACCAGCCGAAGCTTGCAATCATTGCACCCAGATCTTCACCGAACACGGGCTTCACTAAAACACATCCTCGCATAAGCAGAATCACACAACGTCTGTTTACTTGTTGTCCCGTGACGTCTTGGGTCTCCCTTGGATTTCATGCCGCTTGTTCAATTTGGTGTGTCCTTATGGAAAATCCCTTTTTTCTCCTTTTTCTATGTATCTTAGTTTTCACGGCGCGCCTGTCATATGGCAAGAGCTATCTTCTTCTTTTCAAAGGCTGCAGAGTCTGGCTGTTTACCGCAAACCAGTCCTGCCTCTTATGATCCTCAGTGCCGTAAACCCCTACGGCAGTTTTATAAAGAGTTTCTTTAAGTTGACCCCACTTCTAATTTACTGTACAATTTTCTGGTGTATCAGTGAAAGTATCTTCAAGTTGCTGTTGAAATTGAAAGCACTTTTCAGGATCGTGAGTGTTAATAATATTAATCCTGGGAAGAGGAACAAGTAAACAGGCATAGTTCAGAATTTGGCTTAGATATTAACATCCAAAAAAAAAACTATGATAATTAGCAGTGGAAAGGACAGGTCATCGATGGAAATCATAGTAAATGGGGAGATACTAGAACAAGTAACACGTTTCTCCTATCTTGGACATAAAACAGATGATGACAGACGTGAAATAGAAACCAAAAAGATAATAGAATGCTTTCAACGGCAAGACATCAGTATTAACATCTAGAGAGATTAACAAGAAATTAAATGATTGTTTGTACATGGTATCATCACATTTGTTGACATAAACCCATTTCTGTTTCAGATTTGTCAGTTATTTCTGGATATAGGGATGTGTCAGCCAGCTCCAGTTTCAACTACTAAGTGTGTGTGTTTTTATAACACAACAACAGACCAAGCTCACTTTACAGTAAGTGACACAGTACAAGCAAATGACAGTAATGCAGTAATATTTGTGCAATGGAATCACCAAAATAAAACTGTTACATATTCAAGCAAGAATTACACTTTTCCAGAAATTTACGGTACGTCAACAGATTACAGTATTATGTTGCTTTGGCTATTTTATTCATGTTGTATCTTCTCTCTTTTTAATTTCCCTCCTCCACCCCCACCCTCTTTTCTCTCTCTCTCTCTCTCTCTCTCTCTCTCTCTCTCTCTCTCTCTCTCTCTCTCTCTCTCTCTCTCTCTCTCTCTCTCTCTCTCTCTCTCTCTCTCGATCGATCGATCGAAATTGAGAATCTCCATAGGTTGTTTGTATTATAATCACAGAATAATTTCCTATATCTTGTAGTTACAATAGATTGGAGGTTTTGAGTGGCCACAGCCAGCCAACAACCGTTTCTCATTGGATACCTATATAGGAATCCTTGTGCCGGGTACAGTTGGTATGACTGCTTCACTACAATGATGGATAGAGTGTTTACAGCAGGTAGAGAAGTTATGATACTAGGTGACTTCAACATAGATATTAGTAAATCCAACCAGATATGGGACGATATCATTCTTTCTTACAATTTCAAACAACTAATAAACCGTCCCACAAGGGTTACTGACACATCCTCAACTATAATTGATCATATATATGTTACTTGTCCAGATAATATTATTGAATGTTCTGTTCCTGTTTGTACAGTTAGTGACCACTACCCGGTATGTTGTACATGGTCAAGAATTGGGTTCAAACCTCTTAAACATAAACATGTAAGTATCAAATTTAGGAATTGTAAAGCATTCAACCAAGATTTATTTTTGCAAGACTTAAGAAAAGCAGCCCCTGATCACGTTTACCAACTTCCTGACCCGGACGATGCATTAGCTTTCTGGACGAAGACAGTCTACAATGTGTTCGATAAACACGTGCCAATCAAAGAAGTTCGAGTCAAAAATCAACATAAATCCCCATGGGTCACTAGAGAAGTGCTGGAAATCATGAAAGAGCGAGATACAGCACACAAAAATAAAGACTTCATCAATTACCGCAGACTAAGGAATAAAGTTAAATATGAAATTCGTAGGATAAAAAAAGATCATTTTAAAAATTTGATTGTAGATAATTCAAACAGTACAAATATATGGAAGGCTATTAACTTGCTAACCAATAAGAAACGCCCTACAGAATCAGCAATACCAAATTCTATAACATGCGATGAATTCAGTTGGTTCTTTCAATCAGAAATAGAGAATCTAAAGTCTTCAATACCAGACTCATCGTGTAATTTAAGTTCACTGGCATCATTCTGTGAGGAGAAGTGCACCAGAAATATTCCCGCTGAGATTCCTTTAATGTCTGTTGCAGACGTTTATAAATATCTCTTGAACCTCAAATCAACAAACTCACACGGCCTAGATGGTATCAGTAATAGAATTCTTCGTTGTGCTGCACCAGTCATTAGCAAGTCCTTAACGTTCATATATAACCAGTGCCTGGCCAAAAACTACTTTCCATCTGCATTTAAAATTGCTAAAGTGTTTCCGCTAATTAAAAATGGCTCAATCGATAATAGCGTTTTGGGTAATTATAGACCTATTTCCTTACTATCGTCGCTATCAAAACCACTAGAAAAACACATTCATAAAATAACGTTACACCATTTAATTAACAATGATCTAATAATTAACAGTCAATCTGGGTTTAGACCTAAATATTCTTGCCATAGTGCTCTAACAAAAATGACTGATAACTGGCACTTAAACATCAACAACGGTAGAATTTGTGGAGCGGTGTTTGTAGACTTTAAAAAAGCTTTTGATATTGTAGATCACGATATTTTAATTAGAAAACTAAAGCAAATGAAGACAAGCACCAACATGGTGAACATAATTACATCATTTCTATCCGACAGGCAACAAGTCGTGTCCTTCAACAACTGTCCATCAAGACCCACACAGCTTAATATTGGTGTGCCTCAGGGCTCAATACTAGGTCCGCTGCTTTTTGCAGTTTATATTAATGATCTTCCTTTATATATCAATACAACTTGTGATCTATTTGCAGACGACTGTACTATATATACTAGTCAAGAAAACCGTAGTGAATTAGAGAATTCTTTACAAAAGGAACTTGATAATCTTACTAGATGGAGCAATGAAAACCGCATGCAAATTAACATCGACAAAACCAAATCCATGCTAATAACGACCAGACAAAAACTACAGACACTAGCCATAACTGGATCACCGCTCGAACTCCGCATGGGCACGTTACCTATAGTTAATGTGACTGAACATAAAACACTAGGGCTTTTAATAGACAGCCATTTGAACTGGAGCTCTCATGTTAACGCTCTTACCAAGAAAATAGCACAACAAGTTTACCAACTTGCTAAAATTCAGCACTTCCTGGACGAAAGCACACGAAAAATATTCTATACATGCTATATCCAATCACATCTCGATTACTGTTCCACAGTTTGGGATGGTTGCCCTAAATCTCATTTAAAACGACTATGTTCTCTACAAAACCGCGCTATTTGTCTGGTTTCTGGCATAAAGCATGTTGAAAGTAATAATTTGTACAGTCATCTAAGACTTCTACCACTACACAAGCGCTTCCTTTTCAACAAAGCCAAATTAGTGAATAAAATTATATCTCAAAATACCCCAGAGTATCTTCTGCCGCTGATTCAATCTAATGCAATGAACAGCAAGCGCCTAAATTTGTTACTTGTCTCAAAGCCTAGATTGGACCTATACAAAACATGTTTCGCCTATTCTGGTGCTCACTTATGGAATGATCTGCCTCTAGATCTGAAAACTCCAATGAGTCCCTACACATTTAACCGAAAACTCTTTCAATACTTAATCCATACCGACTATATGCCACCGTAATTCATTTACTGGTATAATTGTTCAGTATAATTGTTCATTATAATTGTTTAACTATAATTGTTCACTATATGTGTGTGTGTGTGTGGGAGCGAGAGAGAGAGAGAGAGAAAGAGAGAGAGAGAGAGAGAAAGTGGGTGTCAGAGAGAGGGAGAGAGTGAATGCGTGTGTGCGCACGTGCATGCGTGTGTGTGGAGAGAGTGATTGAGCGAGAAATGGTGGGGGAATGTGTCAGTGCATGCATTTGTATGTGTGAGAGTGAGTGAGGGCGTGTGTGCATGCATTCATGTGCATGCGTTCATGTGTATGTGTATGTGTGAGAGAGTGTGATTGAGAGAGTGAGAGTGTGTGAAGGATTGTGTATTATAGAGTGAGACAGTGGGACAGTTGATGTGTTAGTGTGTGTGTGTGTGAGCGCGCGCATGTGTGTGAGTGTGTATATGAAAGAATACAGAGAGAGAGAGAGAGAGAGAGAGCTGAGCAGATGCATGTCATGTAACACGCATGTTATGTAACACGCGAATCCATATGTTTGTGTATTCTCATCTGTCATATTATCAGTTAAATACCATTTGATTTTATCAAGCATAATATAAACTCATGTTCATTACTGTAGTTTGAGTGAGAGAGTCAGTGAGTGTGAATGAGAGACAGAACGAGTGAGCGTGAGAGTGAATGCGTGAGCGGGAGAGTGAATGAGTGAGCGGGAGAGTGAATGAGTGAGAGTGAATGAGCGGGAGAGTGAATGAATGAGCGGAAGAGTGAATGTGTGAGCGTGAGAGTGAATGTGTGTGTGTGTGTGTGTGTGTGTGAGAGAGAGAGAGAGAGAGAGAGAGAGCATCACTATTTTTACATCACATACATTTTATGTACACATTTTTCTCCATGTTTAACATTTTTATGAGACTGCTCATGACAAGTGTCAGTGTATGTGTGTGAGTAAAGTGTGGGAGGTTGTTCATACTAGTTTCAATACTAACGTGAGACATTTTGTATGTGTCTAGATGTGAGGAAGTGTGAGTGTATGTGGAGGATGTGTGTGAGTGTGGGGATATGTGTGGGTGGGGGTGTGTGGGTGGGGGTATGCGTTTGGATGGGTTGGAGTGTGTGGATTTTGGTGGGTAGTGGTATTTGTGGGTGTTGGTGGGATGTGTGGATAGATGTGTGGGGGTGAAAGTAGGGGTGTTGGAATGGGTGTGGGGGGTGTGTGTATGGGTGGAGGATATGTGTATGGGACGGATGCGGGGTATGTGTGTTTATGTGGGTGGAGATGTGTGGATGGTTTGAGGAAGTATGTGTGGGAGGCGGGGTTGTGTGGGTAGGGGATTGTGTTGGGTGGAGATATGTGGTGTGTGGGTTTGAGATATGTGTGCGGTGTGTTGGTGGGGGATGTGTGAATGATGTGTGGGTGGAGGGTATGTTTGTGGTGGTATGGGTGGAGGATAGTGTGTGGTGTGGGGGATGTGTGTGATGGGTGCGGGGAATGTGCGTATGGGTGGGGTATATGTGTGGGTGAGTAGGGGATTGTGGTTGTTGGGGGAAGTATGTGGGGGTGTGTGGGTGGGAGATGTGTGTGTGTGGATGGGGAATGTGTGGGTGGGGGTGTGTGAGTGGCTTAGGGATGTGTAGGTGGGTGAGGTAGTTGTATGTGTCGGGGTGGGATGTGTGAGTGGGTGGAGGATGTGTGTGGGTAGGGGTATTGTGATCGAGAGATGTTTGGTTGGGGGTGTGTGGGTGCGTAGTGGAGAATGTATGCGTGAGGGAGTGTGTGATGGTGGACGGGTAGGGAATGTGTGTGTGGGTGGGGAGAGGTGTGTGATGTGTTGGTTGGGGATATTGTGTGGTGAGGTGTGTGTGGGTGGGGGATTTTTGTGGTGTGTGGGTGGGGTATGTGGGGTGGATGGGTAAGGGTATCTGTGTGGGTGTGGGTGGGAATATTGTGTGGTATCTGGGTGGGGGATATGTGTGTGGTGTGTAAGTGGGGATGTGTTGGTGAGGGATATGTGTGTGTGTGGTGCGTGGGTTGGGAATAGTGCGTGGTAGGGGGTGTATGTGATGTGCGGGTGGGGGATTGTGTGGTGGGGGATTAGGTTAAGGCATGTGTGGGTGGGTGGAAGTTGTATGTGTGGGTGGTTGTGTGTGTGTGAGTGGATTGGGGATGTATGGGTGGTTAGGAAGATGTGTGTGTGTGTGGGGGGGGGGGGGGTAGGGACATGTTAGTTGGTGGGGATGTGTGTGTATGGTTTGGGGATGTGTGAGTGGATGTGCGATGTGTGGGTTGGTGGGGGATTGTGTGCATGGGTGGGGAATATGTTGTTGATGGAGATGTGGCTGGGGGATGGGTGGTTTGAGGTGTGGGTGGGGAGAGGATGTGTGGGTTAGGATGTGGATGGGCGTGGGATGTGTGGGTTGGTGGGGGAATGTTTGTGGGTGGCGAGTGTTTTGGTTGGGGGATCAGGTGAGGGCAGTGTGTGTGGGTGGGGGATGTGCGGGAGGGGGATGGGTCGGTTGGTGGGGTATGTATGTGTCCCTTGGTGTGCATGGGTAGTTGGGGGTGTGTATGTGTCCCTTGGTGCGCGTATGTGTGGGTAGGTGGGGGTGTTGTGTGGGTGGGGTGATGTATGGATAGGTGAGAGATGGGCTTCATAACATGGTAATTAGCCTTGTTTATGTTTACAACATTCATTTCACAATGTTTATTTTTCTTCCTATGTAAATGTATAATGCTCTTGATGAACGAAAGACGAGTGATTGGAAGGGCCAAATGTAAGACAGGCCTGCGCGCCCAATTTGTGACCCTAATAAAGTTGATTTGATTTGACTTTGTTGGTTTGAGGTACATTAAAGAATGAAGGTTTCTGTTTTGGAGGAAAAGAGTCCGCATGAACAGTCTGGTATCCTTCCCTCCAGGGAGGCTAACACCTGCTTGGGCATATAACCCTCTAGCTGCTCAGCTATGATCATTTCTTGCAGCCTGGTATATATTCCTTAAATAAGTATAACTATGATTGATTGATTGATTGGTTGATTTAGGAACCGACATCACAGCATTCGGGACATTCCCATCATAAGTATAACTATGAGATGGAATAGTAAAGATATGTACTTGCATTTACCCACTGTTGGTGACTTGGTGTCCCACGTGGCTGATTAAACCCCACAATTTCCCCTACACAGTTACACACAATTGCCTTGCAGATTAACCCTTTACGTTTGTCTGTTTTGTAGCCCTGAACAGGCAAGAAGAATGTTGAGGTGCGGTAAATTTGTGGATTACGTTAGTAAAAATATCACAGATAAGTTGTTAGTCAACAGATTTTAGTCAAATAAACAGCAAAAGGAAGGGAAAAGCATGCAGAATATTTTACTCATGTGAATAATGCCGCTAATCCACACATGAACTCAAATATTTACAAAATACAACATATTGTTTGTGATTGTCATCTATACGGCAATTTACAAACACATTTTCCGAATCATAATCACTTTCTTTAAAGTCCGACTCATGACTGCAAATGCAAAGTAACGCTGATCACTGATATCTAGCTCTGATTAATAGTCAATTTTGTGCCTTTCAATGTCACTTAAATTGAACCCAGCGAAATCTCTGCTAGCACTTGAAGAATCGTCGAAATCCATTTTGAAATACAAAGCGTTAAAACCCACAAAAACTATTTTAAAAATCTGTTCCAATTCAAAGTACATGCTTGCAAATGGCTGCCACATTGTCAAGCTATCAACAAAACTGAAAGTAGACAATCAGAAGTCTCGGAAAGCAGAGAGATCGTGTTTTTACAGTGCATAATAGTCACGGGCGGTTTCAAACGTTTTGCCCGTTCGGGTTTAGAAACGTTCCCGGACGCTTTGCCCGCTAAAGGGTTAAGACCCTCCATCCCATTGTCAGAAGTTGAGTTGTCTCACACTGGTGTTTAGTTATGAGTGTAGGTTTGCATTCCTTACCCTCCCTCTCCAAGAGATAAAACTCTGGACAAATGTCTCTTGTAAGCTGATTGAAGAAACATTCCCTGTATACTAAAGAAAACAGCCAAGAAATGCTCATTGAAAATAGTTGTAGCTGCTCTTGGTATCCCCAGGAGTGAGAAAGATGAATTTAAATATGTAGAATATGTTTTTAGTATACACACTGCATATGGCAAGTTACCTCCCTGACTCATCCCCTCCTCAAAAGACATATCTGTTCCCCCACTAACTACAATTTAAAGGAGTCTACAAGTACTTAAGCTACACATAAACATTTACATACAGTTAGAAATATTGTGGAAGATCTATGAGTTGAACCAACTACAACTGTGTTTATTAACGTTTCATGATTGTTCCCTGTCTGTAATAGTTGAAGGGCAGAATGTCAGATGGGCCTGCGTGCCCAATTCTTAAACCTTTGAAAATAAAGATTTTCGTTCGTTCGTTCGTTGTCCTCAGGTCTTCTTCCTCCTGGGATTTTCTCCTTTGGGGAGCCTTAGAAAGCTCTTGAGTTTGCTTGGGGCCAACCATCTAATGCACTGTCACTGCAGTGTAAACATTTATCACGTATATGACTGTTTACAATACTCTTGGTACTTTTTCTCCTATTCCGTAAAATAAAATTAAAAATAGGAATAGGAAGAATGACCTCTGCTTTTTGTTTTCCAAGTTTGCATCTGTTTGAGCCATGAGGATTAGAAAATTAACGCATGCCTCTTCATTGAGAATGTCAGCCTTCCCACGTTCTATCAGAGTTTCAGTCTGAAAGGTTGGTTTTTTTCCCTCAGCCGCACTGGTAGACTCCTCCACGTTCAATGCTTCCATTTTTTTTTCCTATCTCCTCTTCTTCAGTTTTGCAACACAACGTTACTCTATTTACTGCTTTGACTACCTTTATAACTTCTCCATCAATTGTGTCCCTAAGAATGGCGTAGCCATTGTCGCTACTGATGAGATCAACTGCTTATTGCTGCAGAGTGCAGACCATAACCAACAACAATCTGTTGGCTGCTCTCACACTCCATCCACCACACTGCTTCTATGGCTTTCTGTATCCCTGATAGGGGGTCTGAATGGGTACTCCACTTGCCCAAGGGTGACCCATAGACTAACAGAGGAAAGGAGGCGTCTTACATCTCCTCTGATAGGGGATACCCCTACCCTGTTAACCAGGATACTGATGTACCTCCAACTGTTCCCTACTCATGGCATGCCCACAAATGTGGACTTTTTTATGATGTGAGTAACCAGTTATCGGTACTTCAATTTTAATTCACCGCAACAGACGTCACGAGGCTATATTTAGCTTTAGCAGCTATATATAGCATAGTTAGCAGCTATATATAGCACTGGCGGGGGATCTCCGTTCAATTAAAGTTTTTTTCAGTGCATGTCATGGCGCGAAAAAGGAGCGACGAACGGTAACACAGTGTGTGTAAACCCTAACCCTAGCCCTAATCCTAACCCTAACCCTAACCCTAAGTGTGCACAAGAGTATACAACCACTGAAATATTCAGGTCAACTCACACACATAACTAAACCATTTGCTGCACACCGACAATGTTATTCCGGTCAAGGTCATGCACACCGAGATACAGCGCGAATAAGGGGACTCCAGGATATGACGTGTGCCCTGGAATTCCCTTTGTTTGCGGTGAATTAAAATTGAAGTACCCAGTTATCTTTGCCAGTTAATTTATTTCAATATATCTGCATTGCTCTTCCTATCCAACTAGTGGTAACATAACTCTTCTATACAACCACAGCTTCCATACAATTCCTCACCTTAGTTAATTCTACTAATTGCTCACCATTCACTTCCGTACATCAGGATTGACTTAGCATAGCTGTTAAGAACTCCTTTTCCTCACCTCAACAGACCAAAATAAATTGCAGAGAATATCCTGCATGAGTATAACACCCACCAGTAGAACTCTGATTAATTGAGTTACACAATCTCTCCAGCCAACAATAATGTAGGCATATGTATTGACAAACCATTTCATACAACACATACAAAGCTAAGGGACAATATGAATCAACATTAAGACTTCTTCTTTTGTTCACTTGAAATATGTCTATAACTGCAATGTTGTCTCTTGTATGAATTTAACTGTCTTTTTTAGTTCTTTCACCGGTCCATAGAGTTTATTTTCCACCATTGTCTCTCTAGGCCAGAATGTTTGCCTTGATATTTGTATTTTGGGCAGTCTTGGAGTATGTGCTCTGCTGTCTGTGACACCAATCCACATGTGTACATGGCTGATTCACCAATCTTGAATTTCGTATACATGTGGTTGCGTAATCTATTGTGTCCTGTTCTGAGGCGCAGACTAATGACTCGTGCTGGTCTGTCCATAACAAGGTAGTCATCTTGAGCAGGTTTTGGAGGCTTTCTGACTGATTTGATCATTCTTTTCTTTTGGTGGTATGTAACGTGCACATCAGGTTGTTCTTCTTTTGATCCTTCCTTAGCTAATCTAGCTCTGTTGTTTCCGGGTACTCCACAGTGGGATGGTACCCACTGTATGGTGACATTATGCTGACTGCTAAGTTCAGAAAGTAGTGACCTTAGCACTGGCAATTTCCCAGACAGGAGCGTCTCGAATACTGAATTTGCATCTGTCAATAGCACCACAGGTTGTGTACCATGGCTGTTATTTAGTAAATTCTTGGTTGCCATCTTGATTGCCTCTATTTCAGCATCATAGTTAAGGCAGTACTTTCCTGTTGGTACTCTGGCCATGTCCCTAGTATTATTTGTGTATTCTATGTCCACTCCAATTCCTCCATTTTGAACAGCATTTTGTGCTGACCCATCTGTGTAGACTCAGATCCAGATGTCCTGTGGGTATTTTTCATCAAGGAAGCTGAGAGTGGCTGTTCTGCGCGGTACACTGTTCTGTTCTTCCTTGTCAAATATTCCTCTCACTTTTGTCTGGATGTGCAGTGATAGTCTATGTTCATCTTTCATCATGGATTTTGCTCTAGAATAGTTGTCAGGGGGATACCAACTGTGGGCAGATCGGTGGTTTCTCTGCAGAGTTGTTTGACCTGGTGGATAAAACTACTTCTTTTCAACCGCCTCATAGCTAAGTTTTCAAATCTGTTCTTCATAGGATGGCCTGGCAAGCTGAAGAACTTTTCTGCTTGTATTCATGTTTTTGTATCTCTGCGCTCTCCCAGTACTTGTGTCCTCCCCATCTTCTCCATTTCCACTATAAGGGTTGATCTCATCCTTCCTGTGATGATTCTAAGTGCTTGATTTTGCACCTTGTCCAGCTATTGTCGTGTGGTTTTTTTACGCTGAACACCACGCAGTCGACCAGTGTTCAAGGTGCGGTTGTATGCTCTGTTGATAAACTTTGCTAAGTATTTTCCCACTTTCTCCCCATATGGTTCCACTTAGCTTTCTCAGGATGGACATTCTGCTTCTAGCATTTGCTACTGCTTTGTTGATGTGCTTTCTCCATGTCAGCCTGTCATCAAATGTTACTCCAAGGTATGTTAGTTCTTTATCTTCTCTTAGAGATGTTCCATTTATCTGGATGGTCCCTGCCTTTTGTTTTGGAGAGAGGGTAAATAAGGTGGTGCTGCACTTGTCAGTGTTTATGCTGACACACCATCTATTTACCCATGCAACAAATGTATCTACAGCTCTTTGTAGCGATCTGGTGGCCACTGATGTATGTTCATTTGTGCTCCATAGAAGCAGGTCATCGGTGTACATTGCTACTTTAATTCCATGTGGTAGATTAGCAACAAGATCATTGATGAAGATTAGAAAAAGTTTGGGGGACAAGACTCCGCCCTTGGGAACACGTAAGGCAGTAGTACTTTTTTGCTCTTGAGTCCGTCTATCTGTACTTTGGTTCTTCTGTTGTGCAAGTATGCTTTCACCCATTTGTACATTCTTCCATTGACTTTACAGTTTCTCAGTTTCTTCATCAGACCTTCTTTCCAGACTTTGTCAAAGGCTTTCTTCAGATCTATCCATGCAGCAAGCACCAGCTTCTTCTCTTAGAATGCATCCTCAATTTCTTGAGAGAGGTAGGTTGTCTGATCTTCCTTAGAGTAGCACTGCCTAAAGCCAGCCTGCTGTGGCACAAGGATGTTTTTACTTTCAATGTACCACTGCAGTCTGTGATTGATGATACGCTCCATTGATTTGCAGAGACAACTGGTGAGGCTAATTGGTCTGTAGCTGGAGGCGATGGAACAATCTTTCCCTGGTTTTAGGAAAGGTATCATGATTGCTTCTCTCCAGGCTTGTGGAACAGGTGTTCCAGGTGTTATTGAAGATCTGTAACAGCTTTGCTTTGGCCTCTGTTCCTAGATTCCTGATCATTTCATTGGAGATACCATCATCTCCTGGTGATTTTCTCATTTTCAGTTTTTATATGGCTAGCTCCAGTTCGCTGATTGTGATGGGTGCCTCCAGAACCTCATGTAGTATTTCATTCTGCCCTGTATGTTGCCATTTCTCTTGAATCTCTTGTTGTTTCCCTGGACTAATTTTGAAATTGTTATCTTGTGCGAATGAGTTCGCAAAATGGTCAACTGCTTGCTTTCCTGTTAAGATGTTTCCATCTTTATGTAGTGCAATTTTTGAGTTTCTCTCTGTGCCCTCATCGTTATATTGTTTTATTAGCTTCCACAACTTCCTTGTGTCTCTTTCAAAGTTCAGTGACTCTGTTTTCTCCTGCCAGCTTTCCCATCTAGCCTGCAGCTTAGCCCTTTGAAATTTGACTTTTGCATGCTGATATTTATTGTGGTACTCTTGGCTGGGTTTGGACTCTGCTTGCCTTTTACACACTTCCACATCATTATGCAACTGTTCCAGTTCATTACTCCAGTAGGGTTTATAATGTTTACAGGCTTCTCTTGGTACAGTTCCTCATGCTGCCTGTTAAAAAATGCTGCCTGCATTAAAGTATGCATTTCCTAAACTCTTCAGCTACT